>PVHY01007829.1:0-65090 GCA_004024945.1 Uropsilus gracilis | reverse complement strand
TACAGTATACATCTCTAACCTTTTTAGGAAAATCCCTTCCCTCTACCTCCAGAAGGTGGCTCTGTTCCGGCATTCATTCTATGAATTTCTTTTTTAACACATGAAGCCCACTGAGGACTCAGATTTCAGAGTATCTTTACTTTCCAAATCTGTGGACGCACCCCTGATCTAATATTCAGTCTCCACCACTGCCCATTATTCTGTGATGCCTCTGTTGCCTATCCAAAAGTCAGATGAAACCTGATCCTGAAGATTAATTTTATAATTCTTGAAGTTTATTTGAGTTTTTCCCCTCTTTATAGGGTAGCAGAAAACTCTGATATCTTATGAGAGAGGTTTCATTGAAACCTTGCTGTTCGGAACAGGCATGTTCATGCTCCTGTGTGTGACCTTTCCTAAAAGAATCATGTTAATATATGATTTTCCTCAGTCAACGCATTGACAAAATGAATTTTACCCCCATAACTGGGCTCATATAGAAAGAAGCAACCACTTCTAGAGTGAGTGACAAAGAGTGAGCTGAGAGTGGGAGAGTGTAGACCCAGATCTTCCTAACAGGGATGCTGACATGGCCAGCTCTCCCTCCAGGAACTGACAGGTTCCTTAATCTATTGCCATCTATGAAGATAATGACATTCTAGGTATCATTGTCTCTCTTACAAGAGGCCAGTGCCCAGGTGGATTTTTAGTTGTATCTGTTACCAGGATGAATTGGCAGCATGTGTACTCTGACTTCAGCCCTTCCAGTTTGAGGAAAAAAAAATTTTTTTTAAGGAAGGAGAGCAGGAAAAGAGGAGTCCTCCACTGATAGAGGTTTTAGAACTTTTATTTTATAGCAACTTTGAATTCTAGGTCACCCAAATGACTGAAAAAAAGTAAGTCACTAATGCCCAATTTTCTTTTAGTAGCCTCTGCATACACACACACAAAATAATCTTATACCCACCACACCAAAAGATAGAGCATATATATTCACAGTGAATTAACTTATCTTGATTTCTACTTAGCAAGGCAAAAATCACTTCCTCTACGTATGATGATTGTTCTCCCAAAGATAGTTACAATATCCCTATTGTATCACTTTTATACCATATATACTATATATACATTATATCTTATATATAATATATATAATAGAGGAACCGTTATGTAATTGTATATAATACATAAGATATAATGCACGGGACACAAAATTTGCCTATTTAAAGTGTACAATCAATGGACTTTAGTATATTCACAAGTTGTACAACCATCACTATTGATTGTAAATATATTCATTACCAAACCCCCCCCCAAAAAAAAAACCCTCATAACCATTAGCAATCACTCTCCCTTTCCTCACCTGCCTCTCCACTTCATAGCCCTAGGCAGTCACTGTCCTATTTATTTTTTGCCTATAGATTTATCTGTTCTGTACATTTTATACAAATGGAATAATACAGTGTGTGTTCTTTAAGTGACTGGCTTAATTCACTTAACATAATGTTTAGAGTCATACATGTTGTGTGCATCAGTACTTGACTCCTTTGTGTTGTCAAATATATATGCCTTTGTATGGCTATACCATGTTTTAAGTATTCATTCATCAGGTCATGGACCTTTGGGTTATTTCCATTCTTTTGCACACGGCTCTCAACATTCATGTACAAATTTTGGTGTGGACATATGTTTTTATTTCTCTTCAGTTTATGCCTAGAAGAAAAACTACTAGATTATATGGTGACACTTATATTTTTAACCTTTTAAAAATTATTAATTTATTTATTTTGCATTGTTGTAGTCCCTGTATATCTCCCGCCACTGTATCAGCCATTTTGCTTGTGCTCATCCTTCCCATTTCACTCTCCTCCTTCTCTTTCCTTTGCTGAGTGTTTCACTTCTGTAGTCAACTTGTTTGCTTTTTGTATTAAATGTGGAGAAAAAGGAACACATTTATACTGCTGGTGGGAATGCAAACTGGTCTAAACACTGTAGAAGGCAGTGTGGAGGACCCTTAAACTACTAAATTTGATTTATCTAAATTCCTCCTAAAAGTGGGACCATCCAGTATTTTTCTTTTTCCTTCTGACTAATTTCAGGTAGCATAATCCCTACCAGCTCCATTCATGTTGCTGCAAATGGCATGATTTTGGGTTTTTTGATTGCTGAATAATATTCCTTTATGTAAATGTAGCACAGCTTTTTTGATTCATTCATCTGTTTAGGGGCATTTGGGTTGTTTCCATATCCTGGCTATTGTAAACATTGCTGCAATAAACTAGAATGCAAAGTTCCTTTTGAATTAGTGTTTTTATATCTTTTGGGTAGATTCCCAGAAGTGGAATTGCTGGGTCAAATAGTAGCTCCATTTTTAGTAGCTTGAGGGTCCTCCACACAAGCCTTCTATAGTGTTTAGGCCAGTTTACATTTCCACCAGCAGTGTAAAAGTATTCCTTTTTCTCCTTATCCTTGCAAGCATTTGTTGTTGCCCATTCTTTTTTACATGGACCATTCTTTTTTCTCTCTCTCTCTCTCTCTCTTTTTTTTGGGGGGGGGCGACTTAATTGCATTGCATCTTTGTAAAAATATATTTTATTAATCATTTTGTTTACATATTATGTATAAACGTTTGTATATATAGTATATGTTTGTATATATATTGTATATGTATATATATATTTTACATCATTGCATTCCCTGGGGTTCTCCCTCCACCTTGTTACCCATGAACCTTCATCTTGATCTTCTTGTGCTCCTCTCTTTCCTGATTACTCCCTCTTTCTCCACACACTCCCCTTCCCTAGATGCTTGCCCAGTTCTATTGTAACTTATTTTGACTTTTTCTTGGCCTTTGTTTGTTATTCCTATGTCTATATGGGGTAGTCTTACCAGTGTTGGAATCAGTTTGCCAAGATTTTGTATGGTGGTATCTCATTGTGGTTTTAATTGATATGAATTTCATCTTAGAAACGGTGTGTTTTTAATTCTTCTGCCCATTTGTGATTGACTTGTTTATACTTTGTTCTCACTAAGTTGCATAAGCTCTTTTTCTATGTTTTATTTTAGCCCCTAATCTGTTGTATGGTGAGCAAATATTTTCTTCCATTCTTTTGGTATTCTCTTTCTTTTGCTTATGTCTTTTTTGCTGTACAGAAGCTTTTTAGTTTAATGTAATTACATTCATTTCCTTTAGTTTCTTTGTTTCTGGAGATGAGTCTTTGAAGAAGTTTCTGAGATGAATGTCCTGGAGTATTTTGCCTGTTTTCTTCTGTGTGTCTGTGTGTTTTATGGTTTCATGTTTTATGTTGCAGTCCTTTATCCATTTTGAGTTGATTTTGGATATGGTGTGAGATAGTAGTCTAGTTTTATTCTTTTGCATGTTGCTGTTCCGTTTTACCAGTTTTCCCATTTATTGAAAAGTCTTTTCTTGTTACAGTGATTATTCTTTGTTCCCTTGTCAAAGATTAGTTGACTCTATATGTGTGGTTTTATTTCTTTTCAACTTTTTCTGTCAACTTTATTTCTATTTAATTCCATTTGGTCTATGTGTCTGTTTTTGCTCCAATGCCATCCTGGTTTTTTTTTTTAATAATGGTTTTCTAATATTGTTTGAAGTTTGGTAGTGTTATTCCTCCATTTTTCCTACTTTTAGTTAGAAGAGCTTTTGCTATTCAGGGTTTTTTTTTGTGGTTCCATATGAATATCAGTAATATTTGTTCTGTTTCCTTGAAGAATGTCATTGAGGTTTTTTGGGAATTGTATTGAATCTGTAGATCACTTTTGATACAAGTTCATCTTTATGATGTCAATTATTTATATCCATGAGTAGGGAATATCTTTCTATATTTTTTAGGAGAGTGTCTTCTATCTCTTTTAAGTGTCTTGTAGTTTTCTTTGTATAAATCTTTCACCTCCTTTGTTAGGTTTATTCCCAGATATTTCAAGTTTCTTGGAACTACTGTAAATGGGATGGTTCTTTCAATTTCATCTTCTTGAGATTGATTATTTATATAGAGGGAGGCTACTGATTATTGTAGCTGACTACAATTATTATTATTATTTTGTAGCTAACAAAATTATTCTTTTGTAGCTAACTACTTTACTAGCTTGTTTTTTCAATTAGCTTTTCTGAGGATTTTTTTTGGGGGATTCTCTATATCCAGTATCATATCATCTGCATATAATGATAGTTTCACTTTTCTCTCTCTCTTTTCTCTATAAAATGAATTCCTTTTATATATTTATCTTGCCTAGATTATCACCCTAGCTAGAACTTCCAGTACTATATTGAAGAATAATAGTGAGAGCAGGCATCCATGTCTTTTTCTTGATCTTAATAGGAATGCTTTCAATTTTTCACTATTAAGGATGATATTTGCTGTGGGTTTGTCATATATGACTTATTATGTTAAGATATGTCTCTTTTATCCCAAGTTTTTCAAGGACCTTCATCATAAATGGATGCTGAACTTTATCAAATGCTTTCTCTGTGTCTACTGATATAATTATATATTTTTTTCCTTGTTGATGTTGTGGATTATACTAATTGATTTTTGGATGTTGAACCCTCTTTGTGCCTCTGGGATAGTGTGCCATGGGTTATTCACCACACTTTTGGTGTATAAAAATTATGTATAACCCTTTGGATGCATTGTTGGATTCAGTTTGACAAGATTTTGTTTAAAATTAACAAAATCCTGGCAGCAAACCGAATCCAACATTGCATAAAAAGGATCATCCATCATGACCAAGTGGGATTCATCCCAGGGGCACAGGAATGGTTCAACATCCAAAAATCAATCAACATAATCCATCACATCAACAAAGAGAAAACCAAAAACCATATGATCATATCAGTAGATGTGGAAAAGGCATTCAATAAAGCTCAGCATCCTTTCATGATGAAAGCCCTGGAAAAAGTTGGTATCAAAGGAACATACCTCAATATAATAAAAACTATATATGACAGACCCACAGCAAATATCATCCTCAATGGGGAAAAACTGAAACAAAAGAATCAATCAGAAGAAGAAGAAATTTTTAAAAACACCCCAATTACCATTGCACCAAAGAAAATCAAATACTTGGGAATAAACCTAACAGGAGATGCAAAAGACCTATACAAAGAAAATTTTAAAACATGCTTAAAAGAAATAGAAGATGATATTAAAAAATGGAAAGATATTCCCTGTTCATGGTTTGGAAAAATCAACATTATCAAAATGGCCATACTATCAAAGGCAATCTACAGATTCAATGCAATTCCAATAAAGATCCCAATGACTTATTTTAAAAAGATAGAATAAAATTACTGAAATTATATGGAACAACAAAAGACCCCAAATAGCCAAAAACCCTTTTGACAAACAGAAGAGAGAATGGAGGTATTACGATTCCAGACTTCAAGCTATACTACAAAGCCATAATACTTGAAACAGCATGGCACTGGTACAAAAACAGACAGACCAATGGATCAGAATCAAATACCCAGAAATAAAATCACACATATATGGTCAACTAATCTTTGACAAAGGGGCAAAAAACATACTCTGGAACAAGGATAGCCTCTTCAGTAAATGGTGCTGGAAAAACTGGATAAAACATGTAAAAAAAAAAAGGACCAGGACAACACCCTCACACCCTGTACAAAAATTAACTCAAAATGGATAAAGGACCTGGAAGTGAGACCTGCAACCATGAAATACATAGACGAAAACCTGGGCAAAGCCATTCATGAATTTCACCTCTGAAATCCATTTGGGGAAACAACTATGGCTGGCAAAAAAATGAAGGAAAACATAAACAGCTGGGACTACATCAAACTAAAAAGTTTCTGTTCAGCAACAGAGACAATAAACAAAACAAAAAGAAACCCAACCGACGGGAAGAAAATTTTTGCCCTCCAGACAATTGACAAGGGTCTGATAACAAAGATCCACAAAGAGCTCCTACAATTCAACAAAAACATAGCAAAAAACCCAGTCAAAAAATGGGAGAAGAACTAAAAAGACACTTCACCAAAGAAGAGATACAAATGGCTAATAGGCATGTGAAAAAATGCTCCATATCACTAATAATCAGGGAAATGCAAATTAAAACCACACTGAGATACCATCTTACACCAGTAAGAATGGCCCGTATAAATAAAACAGACAATAACGACTTCTGGTGGGAGTGCAAACTGGTCCAGCCACTATGGAAGACTGTGTGGAGGACCCTCAAACAATTGAAAGTGGACTTACCATTGACCCAGCAATCCCACTACTAGGAATCTACCCAGAGAACATGAAAACATTATTTCAATAGGACACCTGTATGCGTATGTTCATTGCAGCTCTGTTTACAATTGCCAAGATTTGGAAACAAACCAAATGCCCCAAAACAGATGATTGGCTAAAAAATGTGGTACATATACACAATGGAATACCATGCATCAATCAAGGAGGACAAACACATGTCATTCACAGCAACATGGATGGAACTAGAAAGATTCATATTAGCAGAAATAAGTCAAAAAGAAAAAGAGAAGTACAGGATGGTCTCACTTATATGATGGATATGGGGAAAAACAAACAAACGAATAAGAAAAAATAAAAACCAATGGGACTAAACAATGGAGCAAGAAAGTAGGAGGGGGAAGAAGGCGGGGAAGGTGAAGAGCACCAAAGATCAGGATGGTTAACAGGTGTTAGTGAAGTGGGAATGCTCTGGGTACACAATAATGCAATAATGTAATATAAATATACATATATATGCAAATTTTTAAAATTTAAATTAATTTAAAAAAGATTTTGTTTAAAATTTTTGCATATGTGTTCATTAGGGAGATTGGGCTATAGTTTTCTTTGTATTATCTTTTTTAGTTTTGGTATTAGTGTAGTGTTTGATTTTAGAATGTATTTGGTAGTTTTCCTTCTTCTTGATTTTTTAAAAAACATTTTTATAATATAGGTGTTAATTCGTCTTTGGACATTTTCGTAGAACTTGTTTGTGAGACCATCTGGTCCTGAGGTCTTGTTTTTAGGAAAGCTTTGATGACTGCTTCAATTTCACTGCTTGTTGTCCATTTATTTAAGCCCTATATTTCCTCTTTGTTTGGCTTTGGGTGATTATATAGTTCTAAGAATCTGCCCATGTCATCCAAGTTGTAGTACTTATTTGCATATAAATGTTCCTAGTAGTCCCTAATTATCCTCTGGATTTCTGCTATGTCTATTGTAATTTCTCCTCTTTAATTTATGGTCCTACTTATTTAAGTTTTCTCCCTTCTTTTCTTTGTGAGACTTTCTATGGGTTTATCAATTATATATATACATATATAATATATATAATATATACATATATATTTTTAAGAGCCAGCATTTGATTTTGTTGATTTCTGCTTTAATTTTTATTATTTAATTTCTTCTGTTGGGGTTTTGATTTTTTTGTTGTTTTTATTGCTCTTTTTCTAGTTCTTTTTCTAGTTTTCTAGGCTATTTCTTTGGGTTAGTTCTTTCTTTTTCCATATGGACCTGAATTGCTATATAGTCTACTTTTAATGCTGCTTTTGCTGAGTCTCTACATTCTGGAATGTTGTGTTGTCTTTGTCATTGGTTCCCATGTCTCTCTTCTCCATCCTGGATTACTGTGACTCTTGTATTTCCTTTCTTCATTGGAAAAGTCCACATGAAGAAGAACCAGGGGTGCTAGTTAATAACTCCAGCTGAGATATTAACCAAAACAAGTATCAACTGCTGGCCATGTGAGTGAGGCCATTTTGGACGTTATAGGTACTCCAAAGCCCCCATCAATGCTATGTTAAGCAGAATAGCTATACTCCTGCCTGATTTTCAGTCTTGAGAAAAATGATGCTTTAAACCACTAGGTTTGAAGTAGTTTGTTTCACAAAAGTAGATGACAGCAGCACTGGAAAAGTGATTATTTATTTAGTACAGATATAACAGTATATATATATATATATAACATAAAACTTACTATATAAAGAAATAATGTTCATTGATATCATTATTGGGATTCGAAGTATTGGACATTGTGAATATTAAAGGTTTTGCAGGCATCTGGGCAGTAGCTATTTTTCAATTGTAACATCACTTTAAATTTAAACCAAATATACTGAGCTTTTACACACATGTGAAAGTGGAATATCTAACATCAAAAACAATTCAGGATGCAATTTGTGTAACAACAGCATTGTCCCATCCAGTTAGAAACCAAGCTTCTAGCTAAGTAACTGATGCTGAGAATCAGAAGCCTCATCTAATTAATGCCTATAGTTTATAGATAAAGATCTGCTTAAAAGCAAAACCATGCATGGCATGTCAACTGTCCTAATAATGACTGATTTGGGCACAAGGTACTTCATTTCCTTAGTGTCCAGACCCACGGGATCATCAATGGAGACCTGGAGGAAGGAGTGGGAATGGGGATGGGACAAGAGACAGGAGAAATGGAAGACAAGACAGTTTCCTGATCAAGTCTCCTTTATTGTTGCTTTCTCTTGAGTTCTTATACACCAGACATTCCAGGATGGTCATCTCCAATCAATGCTTTCCACAAATACTGATTACCCGATAGTCTAGTTCGCTACCATATATGGTCTTCTATCGAGAAGGGCTTACTCTTCTTTTGACTGCCCCTTACCTGCTCTGTTCCTTGCCCATGATTTGGCTGATGCAAGGGCTGTATCAGGTTGCAGCAGACCTGTCTGATGCAAGAGCCTCATGGGTTTGCAGCAGAGTGACCTTGTCATAGGGGCTAATTTCTTAGCTCTCTATACCTTAGAACTTACCTTCCTCCTGAGAGCCAGAGTCTCTAGGTGTGTAGGAGTACTTCAGCCAGCCATTCAGCAGTGAAAAGAAAGAGAGACAGGAGGACTTTGCCTATGGGTGGGTCTCTTGAACACTACCCCTTCACTCCAAACTGCCCTGCCTTTTTCTGATTTAAATATTGGAATAAAGAAAGTAGTCATTATTTTGAATTTTTTTTTAATTAAAGAGGTATAATGGAGAGAAAGTATTCTTTGAGGAACCTTTTAGTGATATCCCTTCAACTCAAAATAACAGAAGTGTTACAAAAAGTGGCAGATTGAGATTTATATGGTTGTGCTTTTCCTTCTTTCTCTAACAGAAAAGACTGATTGTATCTTGGTTTATTATACATGTGGGATATTTATCTTCATAGAATTCATTGAAGAACAAAAAAGATAATAAATCTTGGCTCAGGTATGAAAAGGAAACTTCCTGATTGTACAGGATATTAATGAAATGCTTTTAGATCATCTTTATATTTTCAACTCCTTAAATATTATGAAGAATTCAATATGCATCTGATCCAATGGTTTAGGTGATACCTGCCTCTAGGCTATAAATAGGGATCCCTTCCTATTTCCCATTTATTAAGCATCTCTGCAAATCATATTTAATCAGATGAACTCTTCATTATGATAGAGCTTGCACTGTCACTATCTAGATCATTAATGTATTATGCAATTATTTAAAAGACACTAATTACATTGACTATGCTGTCCTCCTTTACCAAGCAAAATATGTGAAAATTAGATGACCGTTCTGAATTATGACATTTATTGAAAATTATGACTGTAATTACTTTAACTACTTTGGGGTCTGTCACAGAAAACAATCAGCTATACCAGTAAACTTATAATTTTGCCTTTTTCTTCTATGAGCAAAATGTTTCCCATCTCATTTCTACCAAACTAAAAACCAACATTCCCATTCATGAGCAAAGAATAAGCTTGACATTCCAGCAAAGAAATAAGCTACACTGGAAGTTATCTATCTTCAAAGTATCATCATACCTGCCTAATTCTGTGTCTTCAGAGTCTATCCATAAAGGAAGAATGAAACCATATTTTCCATTTTATCATTGGTCTTTCTGTTGAAACAAATGGCACCAGGCTTTGTAATGAGACTACCAGCCTGCCTTATTCATTGACTGTGCCCCACAACTTTCACTAATGGCCCACCTAAACTCTGAGCTTCAAGATAAAATTTATACTAATTTCCTGGGATCTTTCATGCTCTGGATGTGACTATCCACCAATTGCACTCAAGGTTGCCCCTGCAAAGATGGAGATATTTAAAGTGTTCACATGGTACTCACATCATGAAACTTTTCCAAAATAACTTTTCCAAAATAACTCTCCAGCCAGCCAGCTATCATCTTCCCTCCATGGCCTCGCCAGAACCAATTTATCTGACAGACTTTAAGAAGCTCCACTCTCACACTTGGCATCACTGGCATACACTATGTAAGAATAAACAATGCTGTGTACTATAGTTATTCTTTCATATAAATAAGACAGTGCATGGAGAAAACATCCTCCAAGCTCATGTAATTTTTTTCCTTTCATAAAATTCTGCACTAGCTCCAGGGTCTAACATTTTAAACATGAGTGCCTGCTCCTTACAAGATTGCTTTTCAGAAAAGGTAGTGTGTGTGACTCAGTATCAACTCAAAGACACTTAGTGTCAGGGCTCTAAGCATCAAACTTCCTCCTCTAGAGTCTAGATGTTCACAATTACAAGTGTTAATATCAGTAGCAGAGGTTTCAAACTTGCATTTTATCTTTTTCAGTTTCCTAAATAGCAATCTATAATAAGCAAAATTGCTTTGGTTTGCATACTATCTTTTCTTCTCTTATTTAAGAACTTTACACACTTTGTTCTCCTCCATCTTTGTTCCCCTTCACTTTTTTTGGCTCTCTTTGTAGTCACCCTGGGTCTGCAATCTAGTATGCAGGTCTTTGTAATTTAGGATTTTTGACATATGGATTATTAGGATACAGAAGAATTTTAGATATTATAAAGTTCTGGTTGTCTTGACTGGGAATACCGAGAAACTAAATAATATATATATATATATATATATAATCTTAATGATGAACAACCTTCATGTTGTTTTTAGAACGGGTGTCCACAGAAGGAACTTAAGGATATTTTAATATTTGAGCGAGGAGGAGATATATTCGTAAAATTAATTCTCTCTCTATTGGCCTGTTCTAATAAAATTTTGCTAGACCCTCATGAAAATATTTTCCCTTGTGTTATTTGTACCAAATGACTCTCTGAATAACAAACTGGGACAGTTCCTCATATACTTTAGCTGCTTGGTGTTGAGTATTTGAGATTAGAACTCTGAATTGCCAAAAGTTGACCCATGATTATGTTGTACTACCTCGTGTTGTACTACCTCCAAGACAGAATCCAAAGAAAGCACCTTTGCCTCATTATGTGATGCTGTAGGGAGAGAATTATTAGAAAATCTAACATTTTTACTCCATAGTAAAGGAAATAGGGAAATAACCATAACCATAAATAATACAGACCAGATGTCTATAATCCATTAAAGATAGCAAATGTGTGACTCTTTTCACCCTGAATCATCAAGATAGGCAGAATTTCTAACATTCCTTTGGGACCATGGAGGGTTTGCCCACAGCTATCTCTTGAATAACCTAAATCGACAGTCTTGGAGAACAGGCAGTGTGTGAGTTGTTTAACAGCTATTTTCATGTCCACTGAAAATGAGATACACATGGCCCATTCCTGCTCTACATCCTTGCTAACAATTGTGCCTGCAGGTGGAATTTTGTTGCAGGTAATCTTGTAATAGGTACATTACAAGCAAGCCTTAAATAGAATAGCACTTTATTGCTGCAGTTACTATCCTAAACTAAGCCACCCCTAAATCATTGCCATATTCAGCTAAGATAAAGTACCAGAAATCAAAACACAGCATTGCCCTGGCACACATACATAATCTTCATATCCTGGCAAATCAAGCTGTAGAATTTGACAAGCAACAAAAAATCAAATGTACAATGATTTTTCTTATCTCTTGATGTACCAAGAATCTTGTTATATTTACAAAATATCTCTTAGGGAGACATATGTGATGATATAAATAATACTTACTTTGAGCCTGTGGCACTGGAAAACTAAATTTGGTTAATAAATCATCCAGTGTGGTTCCATTGGATGCAAATTGTCAAAGATTTCACTGTATGTGCAGAATTGCTAAATTATTATAACCAGTAGCAGTGTTTTCTGATCACTGGAAATAAGTGGCTGGTGTGTGTACGTGTGTGTATGTTCGTGTATAAGAAAAAGAGTGGGAGGGAGAGAGAAATTACTATGTATTCCTGGAGCTAAATTTAGTTTTTCTTTTCCAGTTAAATTTAAATATACCATTTTTACACAAATATACTACGTGATTTTAACTGAAGTTGAATTTTAGTTCTTTTTAAAGAAATTAAGAACTGACCCATTAAAAAGGACAAAAAATAGCAGGAAAATTATAGATCTGACAAACACAGCAGGGGAGGAGCAGGTAGAGGGTCAAATAGGGGAGGTAAGGGCATAAGGGACTATGGTGATGGTTCACTGCTATTGTGGTGGTGGGAGATTTATGAGGGGAGAAACCTGAGAGGAGAAATCAAATGCTGTACAAAAAGGAAAAATGCTGTAAAATATTAAGATAATTAAAAATTTTTAAAATAAACAACAGCCTATCCCCTGTTTTGCTCTCAATGATGCCTCTAGATTGCCATAATTATAGGCCATGCCATAAATGGGAATGTTGCTTGATGTCAGTTATCATTCACACTTCTTATGAAATAGGGAATAGTGACTATCCTTAGAATCAGTCTTATTAATATTAATTTCAAATATTCTGGAAATCTTTTTTGCCAAAGTGTCTGGCAGTATTACTCAGTAAAATATGGTCTTGCCTTCTGTTAAATTTTATTTGGGCTTTTTCCTCTTGTGTAATTGGAATACTACCATTTAAGCTACTGAAATTATCTTTTATGTACTCCCAGCTGATGATTGGAAAAGTCCTTCTCTCCTTTTCAGTGTTCTTTCATATTTCTTCTGACATGCTAGATTTTTGCCTTACTCACTGCCCTTTGTAGTCATAGAAGGATGCCGTTGATATCACTGATGCCTGTTTGCTTTCTCATGGTGATAAATACTCCTCATCACATCTACCCTCCACATTGCATCTACCACAATAAGAAAGTTAGCTGCTTTTTTGGTCATTGCTCACAGTTTCAATTCTTTGCTTTCCGAAATGTGTGGTGCCATCCTTCAAAATGATTTGCTTTATCTCATGAAGGCCACAAGCCAAGTTGATTACCTCTGCCGCTTCTGTAATAAAAACCACTTAGGTACTAGCTCTTTAGGCCTTCATCAGGAAGTATCTCTTTACAAAATTGATTAATTTTCTTACACAATTGTCATCCCTGTAGTTCTTCCACCACCTTATCTCACCATATTCCCTTGTGCTCATCCCTCCCCTGTTTTGCCCCCTTTCCTCCCCCTCTTTTTCTGTCTGCTTCAGTTTTGTGATCAGCTTTCTAGTTTTAACTTTTCCTTGACCTTTTGTTTGATTTTTCTATATTTTTGTCTGCCCTCCCCATTCCTACACAGGCACTGGTTAACAGGCCTTCTGTTATCTGTTGTTTGTACATTTCCAACCTTGCAGAGCTAATGCTACTCCAATCATGGCTTCAGTGCTGAAGAAGTAACTGTGATCCATGACTTAGACTTGCCAACTGATGTATAAAAAGTGTTGAGAAAGCTATTTAGGAGGTTATTTACAGTAGTTATGACCAGCTTTACTCCAGCCATCTTGGTCTTTAACTATGCCCCCACTATGCTGTGATCTTTAATGTATCTTCAGCTGACACAGTGTTGGTGCACAGTAGATAAGAATCATTGCTCTCAAATATGAAATTTATAACTGGGCTACGTACATTTTTAATGTTTTATCTACCTCAAGTGTATAGACATTTTTTGTACATTTCTCTTCTACAGTATTTGTCAGTACATCTTTTATCAAACAACTGTCAAAGAACTAAAGTTCCAGCTGTCCTTGGTCATTATTTAACTCCAACTAAGTAAGAAACCTTCAATGAACATAGTACCAGTTCCTTCAAAGAAGTCATGCAGGAAAAAATAGAAGACAAATTTCCTGCTTCTGAGAAGCTTATCTCTGTCAGATAAGCTGTCTTATCTAACAGATCTACATCAGAGTCTCAACAGACTTAAAGACCATTTCAAACATTTAAAATACATAATTTATATTGTACATGTATACCAGGGCCATAGAAGTATCAGAAGCAGGTATAAGACAAATGAGCAAGTAATATAGTATGCAGTGTTTCATCTGAAAAGATTTTTAGAGAAATTAAGAAGGTAAGCAGACTTGTGAGGCTATCGTACTGGTTCAAGGAAGGAAAACAAGCATTTAAAGTGAAGGTAATTATATTAAAAAAAGACATGCATAGATATGAGAATATAGGTCATTTTATGGAGGCAGCATGCAGATTTGATTGGAATAAAGATGGCTGAGAGGAGAAAGTTGGAAATTGGTACAGCAGGGGAGAGACCATCAGTGAGAGCTCTAAAGCACAGTAGTAGCTCTGCACTTGGTGATTCAAGAGAGGGGAAAACTCCATTGTGTTGCACTGCATTTCCAGTCATTCCAGGTTGAGATATTTGCTTACCTAATCTTTACAAACTGGAGTCATTTCATTCTCATGGCCCTTGTGTAATAGTCAGTGTTCAGTGAAGGGATATGAAAGCAATAACTAGAAAACCTCCTTGAACGGAGTATATATTATAAAGAATTATTGTTTATAACAGGGTATTGGAGTAAAAAGAAATTGTCTAATAAAAAGTAAAGAGTTCTAAAAATAAGAAAATCAGATATGAAATCTCATATAGTGCAAAGTAATCTTAGACTTTAGAGTGTCCAAGAAAAAGACTTTCCTGCCTCAGGATTGAAGTCTAGTCCTCATAGCAGAGGGAAGAACTGTGACTCACTGAACGGCAGAGTAGTCACTGTGGTGCAATAATGGTGGCGCTTTCTAGAAACCTCCAGCACTTTTCAGGAAATCTGTCCTCAGGTGCCAGGAAAACTGCTCATCAAGAAGCTGCCTCATTGATTGTATTATCTCTACAACATTCTTTACTGACAAAGCTTAACCTCATACTAGCTGACAATGGAAAAGTACCCTACAGAATTCAAAAGAAGCTAGTGATGAAGTATAAATGTGCAGCTAAAGGAATACATTGTACCTTGACTTCTCATCTCCTAAGATTTTACAAATGTCATCTTTCACTTTCAGGTATAAAACTGTATTAATGTGCTTTTTTAAACTATTCATACACGTGTGCTCACACGCGCGCACGCGCACACACACACACACACACACACACTCCCCTACCAACTTTACTTCCTCCAGAGACCCCCCGGGGAAAGCATGACCCATGATTGAGAATCAGTTGTCTAAAATAACATGATTATATTCGATAGGACTCTCAATCAGTTCTAACTTGCACAGGGTGAAGGAAGATTGAGGTTATCAGTTTTTGTGAAAAAGATTGGGGGAGTGGAGATTACTTTGCTTTAAGTACACTGTGAACCCTCAATTTGATATGACCCCTGAAAAAAGGAAATACAACCTTAAGACGTACTGATGGAGTTTAGGACAAGAAATAGATTGGCTTGTTTTTATATGCAGAACTTTACTTTTACTTGTCTTATATATTTTGTCCAATTCTAGGCATCCCCTTTTAGAGACAGCAAAGAACTGCAGTACTTCCAAAACAATTTGACGAAGTTTGAAAATGGTTAAATTATCTTGAGCATATTAACCTTTAAAAAAAAAATCCTAGGGAAGACATATTACAACCATATTGGAAGATCATTTTATCTTATTATCATCTCAGAGGTCAGAAGTGGAACAATCAGGAATAAGTAAAGGAAAGGAACCTGAGACCCAATATAAGAAGGGTTGTCTCAACATTATCAGTGCTGGAAAAGGTCAGGAACAAATTTAGGAGGTAATGAGTTACTTCTCTTTGGATAGGAGTGGAACAAATTTCTTTGGGTGTGCTCGTTTTTCTACTCCTTTCTGAGAGTCTAAGAACTAACAAAGATAATTTTGTTTGTCCCAGGTTTCCTTCAAAGAGACAGTATATTAAACCTCATATTTAACCAGTCTGGTTAAGGTCATAAGGCTAGTAATCATCCCAGTCATTGAGGCTTAATTTATTAAATTCACACACATGATTAAGTTGCATCGGGCCTTTACTAATGGTACTATTTGAATATTGTCTTTGGGATATAAACATTATTATTATAAAGGGAAAGGATTTTATGGCTCATTTTCAACTTTTATGCAAATTCTGAGCCCAAAGATTGTTACAGTCCTATGTGAGAAATTTATGCTATAATGAAACCACCTGGTTGCACTTTAAAAGGTGAACAATGACTACTTTGTTTTCTAAGAAACTTGCTTCAGTGTCTCCATTCTTTCATACAGATAACCCTTCCATATACAGTTTATTTCCACAGCAACTCTATGTATCACACCATACACACACTAAATAGCCAGTCATCATTCACCAACAATCAACAAATCCCCTGACTCATTCCCTCCCTTTCTCTTTCTCTCTGGTCACCAACATTCTGTTGTCAGAGTGTATAGATTTTGTTTTAGTTTTATTCATTCACTTGCTTTTTTAAATAATACACAGAAGAGTCAAGGCATGTAGTAACTGTCTTTGTTTTCCTGACTTATTTCACTTAGTATCATTCTCTCAAGGGTCATCAAAGTTGTCACATATGGCAAGATTTCATCTTTTGTAGAGCAGAGTAGTTACCTATTGTGAACATCTGTACTCATTCCTCTGTCATTTGGGATGTTTCCAAATCTTGACTATTATAAATTATGCTGCAATGAACATGGGGATATATACCTCTTTTTATATTAGTCTTTTCATATTCTTCAGGGGAAAGACCAGAAGTAGGATTACTGGATCATGTGATAGTATAATTACATTGGCATGAGGGAAAGAATATTCCAATGCTACCAAGGAAATTGCGACTTATCTCTCAGGATAAGGGAAAGCTAAAGCAAGCTAGAATATAATGCAATTTTTATTTACAAGTTTTATGTTACTTATTTCAATTTATAAACTGCTTGTATATGAAATATTTTTATAAAGTATTATTTAATTTTTAAAAACTGGACAAAAATCCTTATTTCATATATAGAGCAGTATTTTGGGTATGGGAATAAATATTTTAAGAGCAACATAGTAGAAACTATCTTTTGACTCTGGGAAGCAAACTAAAAGTTTCATATCAATGAACAATACTTGCTTATCTATATGCCAGAATCCTGTAGCATGATAATTTGATTTAACATATATAGAAGTATTGGTACATAGTAGTTAATACTATAAATTCAGAAATGTAAGTTAATTTTCTATATGTGAGAACTTAACTATTCTATGATCATTTTAGTTTTAGGGTGTTAGGGAAAATATTTTGAATTATAAACAGACTGATAGCAAAATGAGCCTAGTTTAGTTATTGAGTACCAACTTGTGTTACAGAGACTCCCCACTCTCCAAAATTTCTGGAAAATCCCCATTCATGATACAGGCTTTCTATAAAACCCAAGATTTTTGAGAATTGTGCATTTTTAGAATCAGTAGACAAGAGTTCCAAGAAGTGGGCACGGAAAACATAATAACTCTCTAAGGTACTTAAATAGTTAAACTCTCAATTTGTTCGCTAATGGAGGGAATTGTGCATCCTGTCTAAAATATTGCATAAACTATCCTTTTTGTGCATCCTACTAGATGACTTAAAAGATTTACCCCTTACTTGATGAGTTTGAGTTGACTCATTAAAGACAGATTTGCTTTTCTCAAAAGCACATGCACCATGGATGGGAAGGCAAGGCTAAACAAGTTAGTTGAAAGTAGGGCAGGAAATAGGTGCATATTGGTTGGGTTTTGTTATCATGGTCTTTCTTACTTCTAAGTAGATTGCCAAATAAATTGAGAAGAATCAAGTATGTAAAACAAAAAAAAAAATGAATGTTGAAATAAATCAGATTTAACTTGATAAGCAAAGTACTAGAGAGTGAAAGCCAACAGTATCAGACTTTAGATGGTCAACCAATGAGTTACATTAGAATCATGAGTAGTTTCTTACTTGAATGGCACCATGCTATTATTCCCTCTTTAGCTTAATGCACCATGGAGAGTATAACATGCTACATAAATTATGTACAGAAGATACATGAATGAGCTAATTTTGCTATAAAAGTGGGACTGTCCAATTGCTTGTAGAATAATTATCTTTCAGTAAGTAGCCTTCATTTGCTTCATTTTCATTCAAGGCACTCTTGAGAATCAGCATGGGTTTCTTTTGGAGAATGGGAAATACAATCCAAGTAGATCTTTCTCTTAGCAGTTTTCTTTATGTAAAATCTTAAAGAATTTCTTTGATCACTTCTTATTCTTTTGCTGATGCTGGCCTGTGGATTCAGTGATAAATTTCTTCTTAAATTAAGTGGGGAAAGCTTTATATGAAAGTAGAAGTAAATAAGAAAAATCATAAAATTCCATGTGTCTGTAAAATCACTCATTTGCTTCCTCAGAAGATGAGGTTCTATCAGAATTTTTTTAATGTTCAATTTTTTTTTTACCTATCACAATGTATGTCAGAACTTTCTTTTATTTAGATACAGAAAAGACTTCCTCATGAAAGTGATGGGTGCCTGTACTCTGAATTTCATTATTTTTATAGTAGAATAGATTTGAATTTCATTATTTTTAAACAATATATAAATGATAGGGAAAAACTCATTTTATACTCAAGTTTAAGAAAAATGCACAAAGAATAGCAAATCTTTTGTTTATTTTTTTCCTAAAGATTCCTCAGCAGTCATATTTAAATGGTTTCACAGTCAGATTTTCTACTGGTTCATAACAAAGTTTTACAAATTTGTTTATTTTCTATTGCTCACATAGAGTAATATGATTGTCCTGGAATAGATATGGTAGAGTAAAAGCACAAACATTTTCAACTAAAAATTTTGGTTTTATCCCTTTCTTCAATTTTCAGAGACCTGTACATCTCATGTTTTTCCAAATTAAGCCTTTCACTTGAAATTTTTCTCTCTTCCTTTCCTTTTTAGTTGTAGGCATAGGATTATTTTCACTTCTATATGAAATTAAAATCATTTTTACTCCTTCCCATTCTTTCCCATAACCTGGGCTCCTACTGCCTACCCAGGGAATGATGGGAAAGAGTTGGAGAGCATCCTACTTCCATCTGCTGCCAGACATGATTATAAAACATCTGGTGAGGTCTCAGCATGGAAGATTCCCCTTTACCAACTGGCATTCTGAATGTTAAAAGATTACCAAGCTATCACCCAACACCTGCCACTTGAGCTTTGAAAATCTAGTGATATATAGTGATTTTTCTCCTTTGTTTTCTCCAGTTTTATGAAGCTAAAATTTTACCAACTTTATTAGTCTAATTTCAGTGGTAGGTTTTTTATTTTTTAGTTTATTTTCTTATGAGCTCTTTTGTTTTATATATTTTTCAAATGAGCTCAGTTTAACCTTACTCTGCAGAGGTAATTTCAAATGCCTGTGAGAATCTGAAGTCCATCAGATGAAACTGGCTCATCAGAGACACATTTACCCACCAAATCTGTTAGGTTTCACCCCATTCTATCTGCAAGGGGTCTGCTCCTCTGATCTCATTTCTTTCTAATTCCTTTAACAAGTTCCATTGCAGAAAATCAAAAAGGACTTGGTGAACAAAACCCTCCCTGAACCTTCCTCCAAATACCTGAAGCCTCTGTACACCTGAGTTTTCTGACTTTTAATATGGAGGTAGTAGTGTCTCCCTCAGGTGGTCTTCCTGTGATGGTGTGAAATAATTTGTAATACTAGTTATTGTTATTCCTACTAACTACTTCTATGTCAAGGTCTCTTATAAGTAGTACTATATACATTCTCCATATATCATTTATCTTATGGTTATCATATAATTCACTTTTTTTGCACAGAGTTTTGGGAGATGATCCTAAAAGCATTTACATTTATCTTGTATTCTCCAAGATAAAACTAGAGAAGCAAGAAGGACCTTGGTACCCCATGTAGAGCTCTAATCCTTAACCCAAGTTCCAATTTGGAATCACCTATAAATTTAAAACTCATGCTGCCAAGCCCCCACTCCCAGAGGAATGAATCTGAGACACATCTAGACATTTTAAAATTTCCCCCAGGTGATTCTAATGGACAACCAAGACTGGTAAGTACCATTTTGGTTTAAATTTAGATTCAAGCCACCTGTGCTGAGGAAAATCCAGTAAACAGCTTATTGTCAGTGTACAGATTCTAAAAATGCCTGCACACTGATAAGGGTTGCCTTACCCTGTGTGGTGAGAAGTACAAGCCTTTCTTGGGTGATTGTTGAACTGTGATTTATCCATGAGAAACCCTGAGAAATCTGTTCGCGAGCACATAGTCAACAGTTCAGAATCAAGCATTATTTACAGCTGTCAATGACTAGTTCTCTGCTGAATGTTACCTGTACTGGGAAACTGTAGCCACTAATAAAACATATCCTGTTTTTGATTGACTGTAGTCAAAATAACTTGTCATTGATTTCACAGATTAGTCAAAATACTAATTATCAAGTTTCTCTTCATCACCAGACAAATATGTCACTGTTGTATTTATAAATTGCAATTGCAGTTTCCGAGTTTTTCTAATATACTTGGAGACCTGTACCTGAGGATAATCATTCCCATTAAGTGCTATAGATACAAACTTCCCATCTCCTTCAATAACTCTTGCTCAGAACTCTTGCTCAAACACTAGGCAAGCACAACCTGCCAACATAGAAAGTTCCCTATTAACTTTCTTTAACCCAATAATTCATACAAAAAGTTTTACACACACCTGTAACAAACCACATGAACAGTATTGGGTGAAGTAGTGCAATAGTCCTCGTCGACAATTATAATGGAAGCAGCAGACTAACCAAGCTGCATGTGTTCTTTATTGGTTCTAGCAGTTACAAGATACACCAGGCAGGACAGGGTCAAGGCCTGGGGAGGCTGGGAGGTAGGTAAGTCCTATATCCCCGCAGGAATCTTTTCACTCTTTCTCCATCTTCTCTCTCTCTCTGGCGTTCTCTCATGGTTATGCTTCTGTCATGTACTCTCTCACCCTGGGGTGATGCCACGTTTTTAACCTTTCTTCCCAGGCTCAAGTGTGCCTTCTCGCACATTCACACACTCACTGCATCCAGGCACATACAAAATCATCGTGAGGGCACAATACCATAGGTCCTAGTTATACAGGCTAATGGAGGAAAAAGCCTGACTAATTCACTTACCCTACAGGAAATTATGAGATAATTCACACAAGCATGCACACACACACACACACACACACACACACCAAAAAAATTGGATGAATTGCCAACATTGTAGGGTAAATAAATTATCAGGGTGTTTCATACTCTTCTTCCATTAGCCTCTATGAGCAGCACCTGTGGTGCTCCTTGGGGGCGAGGGACTACCAAAAAGATAATGCTAGAGGGGGAATACCAGAGACAGCCCAGAGAAGGATTCTAAAGATTCATGAGGGTCTGGAAAGCTTTATTGTCTGCCTGCATCACAGCCCCACTGTCCACCCCCCCCCCACTCCCAGATATGCCCTGCCCACCTCATGCTTACGCTGTGAGTATCTTTGCCCACTTGGGAAAGCACCATCTAAAGTTGATCCTAATCAAACTGGATTAGTAGCATTTCCTTCATATGCCAAGTTGAGCACTTTATAATGTACAAGACTGAATTTACTCAGCAGGAAGGCTCCTTGATGTCAGTCCATGTGTGTGGTATCCATCAGTAGTGTTTGATCCTTAGCACAGAAGGTCTGGGGAGACCCTGTCTGTGTTTATTGCTGCCCCTACAGATAGTCCTCCCCCTTCCCTGCTCCCATGTGTCTGTCTTCTATCTCATTTGTTTCCTGGCCCTGACTGGACATAAGAGTCACCTGGAGGAGTTTTTAAGTTATAGGAGGTCCATGTTTTACTGCAGATCAAATAAAAAACTCTGGGTACCTATGCCTTTTAAAAGCTCCCACTTGGTTTTGATATATTGCCAATATTGTAAAACACTGACCTGGGTCTCTTGTACATCACACCACTGCTCCCTACATAGCCACCCCTTTCTGCCCTCCACCTACATTACCCAAGCC
This sequence comes from Uropsilus gracilis, assembly GCA_004024945.1. Lineage (NCBI taxonomy): Eukaryota > Metazoa > Chordata > Mammalia > Eulipotyphla > Talpidae > Uropsilus > Uropsilus gracilis. The sequence continues at coordinate 42,993 of PVHY01007829.1, read as the reverse complement.
TTGTCTCTGCTCAGATCAGTCTATAGAAATATACCTACCATTACACAGAGGCAACCATGCAGGGTATTTTGGTGGGATCTGGATTATTGAAATTCTTCCTTTTGCTTTACCATGGAGACACAGCTTATGCTTTGCATCTTCTGCAACACTGAGCAACTCTAGTTACTCTCTACCGGAGGACCTGGGGTCACTCCTGATGAGGACAACAACCAAAACAGTTCTCTGTTGTGATGCATTTTTCCAACTCCTTAAAAAAGAAAAAAAAATTTTTTTAATTTGATTTGTAAAATGATTAATTTTTTCAGCAATTCAACTTGTGATGAGCTTGCTGTTCCTCTTGTTTATTGTTGAGGGCACAAAAAATGGATTATGAGCAAAGCTAGAATGGTTTGTATATAAGCCAGACTTTAGTGAATGGAATTAGTATTAGAAAAAATTGAGAAGTGGCACAGAAACCTGCCTTGACCTATGGGTGGTCACAGATAGAGAAGTCTCAAAGGTACAACAAAGTCATTTCCAAAATGCTTGTTTTTCAAAGTTTTTTCATGTTTTGTGACAGAACTCCTCTATCATTCAAAGTAAATGTTCTATACATACTTAAAAAAATAGAATGGAAAGTAGAGCCCCAAAACTTTTCCTAATAATACAGAAAAGTTTTGCCCATGGTATGATGTCTATATTAAAGCTCAGTAGTTTGAAATCCTTTTTCTCTTTCATATGGCTCCATTTCTCAGGTCTTAAGCCAATTCCCATTAAGCAGTCCTTTGCAGAATGTGGTATCAGGTGTTCAGGTTCCAGAAGCCGTTTCTTATCTGAGCCTGCTTACTGCACTTACTCCAGCTCCCAGAACCCCTGTTCTTCTCACACTATTTCTTCTTCCATCAGAGAGAATTTATGTGCACACACCAAAAAGACAGCTCTCAGATTGGGAACACTCGAACTGAAACGTGGAATGTGGCTTACGGATGTGTTGTTTTGGAAGCTGCTTGTATGAGAAGGCAGTGACTATTCTTCACAGTGATTGGTTATGAAATTTGAATTTTCTTAAATGATAGAGAATTTGTTCAGTGGTTACCTCATTTAACCTTGAGGAACAATTAGGTTTTGCTTAGGAGTTCCAGAGGTATAACAATAATGACCTAGGTCAGGTTACTCTTGAAAAATAAACTAAATTACTTTGACTGTATGACCAAACTGTTTTTCTCTACTCGGGGAATTTTAAAGGCCAGTCTCCCCTTTTTTGCTGTTTATTTATTTATTTACTTACTTATTTTTATAGTTCTAGTATCATTCTCTGTATTTGTTTCCTTCCCTTTCAAGACCAACTTTGTCTCCTCATTAGGCATAGAACAGAACTTTACTTCCAACTGCTAACCAACCAGCAAAAGAAGTAAAAGTTCTCTCAGTCCTAGTTCTCGTTTCTAGATATGAGTCTCAGATTTTCACAACTCTGTTCACTGAAGTCAGAGCAAAGTAAAGGGCCATTTTATAAAATGACCGCTGTAGCCTACCATTATATAGGCCAAAGGGAAATAGAGAGTCACAAAGAAAAAGTTCAGGAGGGTCAAGAAGCAACTTGGGTTACACAGATGGATGCAGTTTTAAAAATCATAATTTATATTATAAGCCAAACTATATATGGGATATAGTAAAAAAATAAAAGACTTGAGGAAAAGTCAAAACAAGCTAAGCACCAAACTGAAGTGCACAACTTTGAGTAGGAGGGAAAGGGGGGGGATGGAGGGGGGGTAAACCCCTGGGATTACAATGTTGTGAAATTTATATATAATATATACATTTATATATCTAATAATATATATTATTATATATATTATATAATATTATATTATATTATATATTATATGATATATTATATAATATAATATATTATATTATATATAATATATTATTATAATATATTATATATTATATAATATAATATATAATATAATATATATTATATATATTATATATTATATATATTATATATAATAATATATATAATATATTATTATAATAATATATATAATATTATATATATTATATATATTTATATATATATTATATATATATTTATATATATGAACACTTCCTATTGAAAAAAAATAAGCCAAACTACATTGTAAGGAAAAATAATTTCTCTCTTAAACAAATCCAACCTCTTAGAACTTGAATTTCTCTGATTGAAGTTATACATACCTCCAGAGACATAAATATGACTAATAAGAAATCTCTGAAATTTTTTGTTTGTTCGTTTTTGAGACTAGGTCTTGCTATTTTTGCCCGTGGAGCGGCAGGCTCTCATGGCCTGGGGTACCACAGACTCAAGCAATCCCCAGCCTCAGCTTCCCAAGTAGCTGGGATTACAGGCGTGCGCCACCACGCCCAGCTATTTTTTTGGAACTAGGTCTCACTGCCAGCCCCAGGCGGGACTCAAACCGCAATCCCTAGCCTCGGCCACTTCATAGGCTGAAGCTTACCGGCACGAGCCACCGTGCCCGGCCCTAGAATCTCTGAAATTTTGCTGAATTACTAGAGGAAGAAAAGAATTGTATTTAATATTAAAATAGACATAGTTATTTATGGAAATGATCAAGTTTTACATGGGAACATCCAAACATCATAAATACATCAACTCTCTGTAAGGTCCGTTTGTAACCTTAGTTCCATCATAATATATAAAATTATTAAGAGTTCCCCCCACACCCGCCCTTCCCCTCTCTCATCTGAACTAGATGAGAACACTATATTGAAATTGAAAAATAGACAAGAATAGCTAGGGAAACTCTGAAAATCAACAGCAGTGGAGAACTAGCCCCCACTACATTTATAACATTATAAAGCCTTAACAAGTAGAGTGGTATGGCACTGGTGCATGAATATCAGCTATCAGACCATTTGTAACTGAGTAGACAGTTCAGAAATAGGATCCAATATAAATGGGATTTTGTGTATGATCAAGGTAATACTGCAAATCAGTGGTGACAGACTAGTCAAATGGTGTTAGAAAGATTGAGCAGTTGGGGGAAAGAACAAATTTAGTCACATGTCACACTCTACATGACAACAAATTACAAATTAAAGAATGACACGATGAAAATACAAGAAAATTCCGAAATAAATTTATATAGTGTCAGAATAAACAGGTCTTTCCAACTGTGACTTGAAGTCAAGGTCTAATTTTTTTTAGTTGCTATCTTCAAATGCATAAAATTCAAAAAAAACTAAGTATTAAAAAAATTACCTCAAGCAAATCAAAATTTGAATAACAAACTGAGGGACAACTTATCACAGCTGAAAGGCTGTTTATCAATTATAGAAAGAGTTCTTAGAAATCAATAAAGAATAAATGAAGCAGAAGGAAAACAGGATATGAAAAAAATTCACAAAAATAGAATTTAGACTCACATAATTTAATCAGTGGTCAGTCCCACTCATAATAAAAAGAATACTAGTTCAGATTGCACCAAGATACCATTTTCACCTATCAAATTAGCAAAATTTTAAAAATGATAGCCTTTGTGTTGTAGAGGCCATGATGAAATAGATTTTCACATGCTGCTTAGGAAGAACAAGTTGGTTCAATTCCAGTACAATGAATGAGATATGAGAATATCAAATTGTGTATGCCAACAGCCTTTAACCAGCAATTAAAGTTCTAGAAGTTGATGTTGGATATCACTGGAAGTGTACAAAATATGTGTATAAATTGCACTGTTATTATTCACTGCAGCAAATAATCAAAAACAGAATGTTGAGACCAGTAAATAAACAATAATACATATAAAATAGAATACAATGCAACTATGGGAGGGGGCAGGAAACAAGGTTCAAAATAAAGTGCATTTGTACACTACTGTAAAGGAAATTAAAGAATGTGTGTTTGTCAACTTAACCAAACAACAATTTGCAGAAAAATGGGAGGAGTGACTGAAGGGGGGATACCGAGGGGGGATATGGAGGGAGGAGGAAGGGGGATATGGAGGGAGGAGGAGGGATCAATTAATGCACAATTGTGACAAATCAATAAAATGAATAAAAAAAATTTTAAAAAACCATAGTTTTAAAAAAAAAAGAATGTGTGTTTGTATGCATGCGTGCATGTGCTTATATTTACTTGGTTATGCACTAAACATCTCTGGAAAGATAGATAAGTGGCTTAAACTTGCTGTGACCTCTTTAACAGAAGGATAGGATATGGAGAGATGAGGAAAGTGGTGGTACATAAACATTTCATATCAACTTTTTAAACTATGAGCAGTGTGAATGTATTGCAATCTAGTCATAATTTTCAGTAAGTATTAAATCCATGGTTGTTGTTATAAAATGGAAAATGGAAAAATAAGACAGGAGTCTTGGTTTATTGTTTTGCTTTTTATTTAGTTATTGCCTCAACAACTTTGAACAGTCTAAACTCTCCCCAATCTCAGTCCTCAATGGAATCTTTCCAAATAGATTCATACTGCACATGATCATATTTAGAAATAAGAAATTAGACTGGATGATAGTCTGGTCTTGTCATATGAAATATAATTACCCAGTGAAAAGAATTTTCTTTAATATACTAAATACCATGTTCCCTCAAAGTATCTCACCACAGTTGTGTCCCTAACAAAAAGAGAATATATTCTGTGAAAGAAATTTATAAACACAGCAAGATATTTCTAAGGAAACCATGTCTAACTCCTCCTGTGAATTGAGGAAACATTCCTGACGTTTTTTTACTCTGTGGGGTGGGTTTTTTGTGCTCTTGCCCTTTGGGATCAGAATGTCATCAGCAATGAGCAGAATGATTAGCACTGCAGGCACACGATGTGGGAGGACATAAGGCTTTCCTCTCAGGCAAGCAGGGTTTTAGCTTGCACATCTGACTAATGTGAGCTTCATGTTCCCTGATTACATAAAGGAGCAATAATAACATTGTTTGGGTTTTTTCTACCCTCTTAGGTTCTGTGAATGGGGACCTGTAAATTTAAATGACAAAAGAGAGATTAACAGAAGAAAAGGAAAATGTGTTAATATTTTTATGTGCATGGGAGCTCATAGAAGTGATTTGACTCTGAAGCTTATATACCATTTTTCACAAAGAAAAGAGGATTGAGGTTTCAAGAGACAATAAATTGTAGAGAAATGACCAGGAAACAAACATATGGGAAAATAGTGGAAGATAAGGGTTCTTTTAGTAAGGTTTGTTTATGCAGACTCATCTTGATGCTGGATCTCATCATCAGTGATGAGAAGGGGTGGAGGGGTGGGGGAGAAAATGTTTGTCTTGTTTTTAGATGGTTAAGGGGAGAACAGAGAAGTTTCCCTGTAGTCATTAATTCTTAATTCCACCAATTCAAAATAATCCTTATGTCCAAGGGCACGTTTTGGGATGGTGTATCCTGATCCTGTTCAATATTATTTTGAGGCTGAGGTAAATTATGTACAGCAACAACTCATGCCAGTTATAATGTAAGTGGTCAAAAATTACCTGTTCAGTTTACAAGCATGTATTTTAAAGAAATCCTTCATTTCCACTTGCATCTCCAGTTGCACACCAAGAACTCTGTTTTATTTCCTATAGCACATTTTATGCATTATTAATCTTCTTTAAATAATCATAACATCATTGTGTAAGTGAAGAAAATAGAGCTGTATGTGTATACAATGAGGAATTGTGATTTAGGTTTTATTTCTGCGAAATAGAATATGAAAATTGGCAAACAGAGAGAAAAGAGATCTGAAACCTTTTTGGCTGCTTTATCAGATTTCCACTGGGAAAATAGATTCTGAAACTCAATAAGAAAATTGTTTTCACTGGAAAGACATTCCAAGTTTACTCATAAAGCATATTGTACCAAACCAAATTAAATGGGCTGGCACAATTCGTGGTTGTCCTAATCAAACATAAACATAATTATAGGGGACTATGCTATTGAATGTTTATATAACCTAAATCATTAATCACTAAGTTGATTTTCTCAAGTTCATCATACTCATAGTTCAGCAGTAAGTTTTGGATTACCAACTTACTATTAATAGATACTGTTTATTCAAGTTTTAGCAAACTTCTATTGAGTATCAGATCCTGTGCTAAATGATGGAACATAAAGATGAATAATCACTGTGTCTGCTCCAGCCCCATCTTCTAGAAGCCCCAGGGAGCTGTGAACAGGAATTTGTCAACTCAATCTAGTATTATACTAGCTGTTATAAACAGGTATTGATTATCTTAGAGTAATGACCCCATCCTTTGTCCAATGCAAGGTATCAGAAACATCTTTGTGGTACCCCAGGCCAGTCTGGAAGACTCAGGGGAAGTCTTGATTACTTACTTTTTATTCATTTTAATAATAGCACAAGCCTTCCTCTTTTCTGCTGTGTATATATTTATATAGTATATATTTATTGATGTGTATGAAATGTGAATCTGAGTTTTTCTGGAAGAGGAAATTCTTGTGTTCCTCAACTTTAGAAAGCTTCCTTCTTAATTCAGGAAGGTTAGTGTCCAAGTATAGTGTTCTGAACCTAAAGTCAGGCTAACATATTTCCAACTGAGGTTAGCTGTGAACTTTTCATAACTGCCTTTGGCTTGAACTGCTGATTTCTTTCCAGTGAAAGTATATATCCAGCCTTGAAGAGTTTAATTATTCTCATATAAAATTACTGGAATTTGTTTCAACATATCTTTGAGGTCAGAAATCTCCTTGCTTCACTTGTCTCTTTCTTCACAATCATTAAATGGCTACTGAAGTTCCTGACATCTTTTTTATGTTCCCTTAAGAAGAGAAGGGAGAAGCAAGGGCTGTATCTGTAGTGGGAAGCAAAAGTTTCCCAGGAAGCCTACAAGTCTTTCCCAGGAAGACCTTTGCAATACACAGGCCAGAAAGGGAAGGGCTATTGGGAGGAAGATGAATCTGCCAATCACCCGAGTATGCTATACACCCTTCTCTGCAGACAGTATGGATGTAGATGGATAATTGGCCTCACATGTATGATAATTAAAATGGATTAACTCTCATCAACAATGATATCTGGCTTCTAAGGAAGGTTTCTAATGAACTGAATGGAGAGTGAAATATCTACATCTTGTATTGGTGTACATTCTCCATTTCTTTACTGAGTGGGGTTATTTCCATGTCATGAATTAAAGCATCAATCAATAAAACAATCTCTGAAGCACCTCATTTATGGAGGAAGCCAGAAGCAGAGACACAAGTCCTGAAGCATGTGCTGCTCCACACCATGGCCTGCTTCTCTTTGTAATAGTGATCACACCAGCTCTGTGCACTGAGCACTTACCCTCTGTCAGACTGTGCTCAGGAGTGAGCTTACCAGATCTTTCTGTGACTGCTGTATTTCCTCCATGAAGCCCTCAGCTCATGTGTACCATTAACAGTTTCATTGTCCAGACCCCTACAAGAAGGAAGTTTGTCATTAAATCAATGAAGTATCTTTCCATTAATGGCACCAGAGAGTTAGCTATGTTATTATTACCATTTGAGGACTCAGACATCTGTAAAGGTTAGGTAAGTTTTGGCGATTCTCATGTCACCCAAGTGGAGACTTGTCTGATTCTGGCTAATACAATCCTGCACCCATTACTACATTTTCCCTCATATTGATGAGGTGCTTTATAACATGCTTTATAACAACCATGTTCAATGTGTTTGCTTTGTGCCCAGCAATGAGGTAAATGCTAGTCATGAATAGGCCTATGTCATCCTCACAGTAACTGCCCAGTGACTACCAGTACTCATGAGTATATTAGTTCTATCAGAAAAATAGGCAATAGGTAAAAGCAAAATTGCCTGCTCACATTAAACCCAGTTTTGTATGAGCCCACATACATGCCTTCACCATAATGATGTATTGACTCTCAGAGTAGCACTTGGAAATAATCAACTTTGCCACTCAATGTGTCTTGTGGACTCTCCAACCCAAACCATATGGGTATCTGTGGACTCATCCTGACTTTCTGGGCTTTTTTTCTTAAGTGCCTCCCCTCCCACTTTTCTTCACTACTTGAATTCCAGTATAGTGAATTGGAGGACAGCATCAGTTAGATGGTATTTACCTAACCTTATGATCTAGGAGTTGATAGAGGGTTTCACTGTTTTGAAAAGCAAATAGGTTAGCAGATAGAAATCATTATACTGTGTTAGTTTGCAGAGCTGGGAAAGGCACAGAGATCAGTGCTAAGAATGACAAGACGCTCAAGATATTTTAGAGACCCCTAAAGAACTCAATCTAGAAGATGAATTTAGAGAATACAGAGAGACAAGTGAACAGAAAAACAAATCTGGCCTGGGAGTGGCATAAACAAGACTTTGCTGTTTAAATGGCTTAAAAACATAATGAATTTACAACATTATAGAAATCCTGCCTCATAATGGCAGTGCGTAGCTATCTTAAACAAAATTGAATTATTCCATTCAGATTGGTAAAGTCCTTGCCGAACACGTTCTCATTACTCCTGAGTACACCTAGAGTTTATAACCTTTAGAAAGCTTTTACAGGCTGAAGAAGGTGAGCAACTTAATGCTACAAGCTGCTGTTTACTCTTTGCTCATGTCAAGATAGATTTTGGGAGGGAGATGATCCATAGTGTAGAGAGAGGACTGTCCTTTACATCACAGAGCTATGCAAAAGAAGTCAACTACAGGGAAAGGGACAAGTTTGTAAAACAAAGTGGGCAATCACTTAAGGTGATTGAATGTTTCTCTGGGGCTTGAGCATGGAATTTCTAAAATGATTTATTTGTGTCCTCAGAATTTGGTGGGGAAAAAAGTCAGACTCAACAATGAATTGCTTCAATAAGAGCACCTTATTCTCAAAGGAATCTAAAGAAACTAACTGCCTTCCTATGACTGGATCACCTCTGAGTACAGTGGTAGACTGAGGTAGCTGAATACAGTGGTAGACTGAGGTAGCAGCCATCATAAGAATAAGTCAAACTGCATAATACCACATGGAGCATAGAACAAGGGTGAACAAGCCACTGAAGGAGATTCATCATATCTTTGAATAAGTGGCAAACAAGCTGCAGTTTAATGGGCCACATTGAGAAGCATCCTGGTGATGTAATTTCTCTTCCATGTATTAAAATTCCAAATCTCTTTAACCTTAAAACTGGCAGAAATCTGAACTAAGGCTTAATTATCTTGACTACATATTGCCAGTATTCTGAAATAAAGATTTTAAGCCATCAGCAAGTTAGTGGAAAATCACTGTGAACTGTGGTGAACCCAAGGTGCTGTAGGATTAATTATCTCCAGGGAAACACTACTATGCGCAGCCCTATGCCCCAGGTCCTTGGCACCTGCCCCGAGTTGTCTCTGTGCCTGGCAGTGATCAGATACTCACACTGGCACATGTCCTCAGCAGTTCAGTTAGTGAAGAGAAGTGAGGTAGGGTGCCTGCCTTTGTTTTTCACACAGGCAGTCTTGAGGTGGATGTAAGACTTCCAGCCTTTTTTTTTTTTTTTTTTTTTTTTTTTTTTACAAAAATGTATAAAAGAAATAAAAGTGACTTTGAGTCTGGTGTTCTTCCTTCTGTGTCCAAGCCAGTGTTCAGTGATACATTTCCAGTTACATCTTCAATGCCTTTGGCGTACACCAACACTTTGATCTCCCCCATTAAGCACGCCAGAGCATGCTCTCTGAACTCTCTCACTAGCAGTGAGGTCTTGGGAAAGGTAATAACTGCTGTAAGCCTCAATTTCTTGATTTTTAAATAGTGACAATAATTTCAGACACACAAGCTGTTAGAAGGATTAAATGATATCACATATGCACAGTATCTAGCATGGTTTTCTGAACCATAATGCATGCTCAATAGACATAAGCTACCTCATCTTTGTTCATCTTTAGAAAAGCTATGTCATAGCATATGGGAAAGAAGCAGGAAAGAGAAGTCTTGAGTTTTTAAGGATAGGAGCTAGATCAAAGTAGATGCTCTTAACTGAAGAATGTAAGAGGAGGAAGAATATGGTGATGAGACATTTGTTTTGGCACTGCTGGCTTTGATGATGGGTTTGAGATGCCCAGAGACACTAGCACAGATAGATTCATATCTTGGGACATCAGCAGGTTTTGTTAGTTAAAGTCATTAATGAAAGTGCAGAAAGGAAGGGCCCAAGAAAAGCTCCATCAAGTGCCAATATTGAAGTGTAGATTGTAGGGAAGATAGCCATGTTAGTCAGAGAAATAGTAGAAACAGCAGTGTCCTGGACTCTTGGGAAGCTTTGGATGCTGATAAAAATAAGGATGAAAGGAGCCAATAGGTTGTCATTGGGATTTGAGGAGTGAGTGGGAAGTCAGAGCTGAGAGTTGATGAATGTGACCTCTCTGATTAAGGAGAAGAGTTGTGGGAGCCATCAAAGAGAGGAAGCTGGATGCTGGTTAATGACAATAAAGACTGCTTTTAGCCTTCTGTACCATGGGGAAGAGAAACCTATGTAAACTGAGTTTAATTTTGACCCAAAAAGAGGTGACTGGAGGCCAAAAGTGAGACTAAAAGGACAGTCAGAGGGAAAGCTCAGGGACTCAAGCAGCATGCAGGAAGCAGAGAGTGGCAAAATGTGGGTTAAGACTCAGTCTGAGTGTTTAGGCATCTGCTGACTAATGCTTGTCAGCACTAATGCTTGCTGACTAATGCTCCTACTCTCGCACTGGGACTGGGACATGCTGTCTTCTATTGGCTGGAACAAACTACATCCTTTTGGCCCCCTTTATCCTAAGGGAAAGTGAGTTGATCTAGGAACATAGCCTTGAACTCTTAGGAACCATACTAGAGTTTTCTCTTGTATCTTAGTGGAGAGGAGGGTACATGAAACCATTTGTGCTGAGAGTAGGTTGAGACCTACTGCAGATGAGGGCTCAGAAAGAACTGAATTTGACCAAGGAGAGTTTTTGTCAGAGGAGACTAAGTTGTGGAAATGTAAATAATTTCCTAAGATGAGTGAAAATACCCAAGAAAGAAGAAAGATTGAATGAGATATTAAAGATGGAGAAAATGCATAAATGATTCAAATACCTAGGGTAGAGCTATGAGGCTCGGAGGAGGCTTGAAGTTCACCATGGCAATGTGCAAATCTGAGACATGCAAGTTTTCTCTGAACAAGGCCAGAGAGTTAATAGTGTGGGTTTTTATGCCACTTTTAGTCTCTGCTGAATATTAATTTTCTTTTTTTTTTTAACCCTTTAAAAATGCAGAAATCATCCTGATCAGACCAAAACAGCCTGCAGTTCTGGTTGCCAAGCCCTTTCTAAGCTCAGGGTTGATTCCCCCATGTATGCATGGAGGTTGCCTTTTTTTCACCCCTTAGCTTTATAGAACACCTTGATATTCCACCTGCTTATGGGGACCATCTCAGAACATTCACCTACAAAATTTCATCCCCTCCTCCCAGCCAAGAAAAAGAAATTACAACCTCATCTACTAGATGCAGAACTAATTTGTTGCTTGGCATCCCCCCAAATCGTCAGGCCCGATTCATTCCATCAAGCTGTGTGCCAGCAAGCCTCCATTCAGAGCCAGGTGATGTTGCATCCCTGGAGACAGCACTTTTTTGCCCACTACTTAAGCTTAATTGGGAATAACTTCCCGCATGACAACGCTCACATTAAAAATATCTTAAGATGGCACCTAAGGTCTGCCCATTCACTCCATGCCAAGAAATTTCTGACTTGCTTCCAAAGAGAAACCACAAGTAGGCAGTTTCAGGTCCCCTTGGACTGCAACTCTGCATGCAGTTTAATTAATAGGTTCTCTTAGTCCATTGCATTATCTAGGAACAGGAACGCAGATGTCATATCTGTCTGTGGCATCATGCTGCTACTCCTGCCCTCTTTGCCAAAAAGAAGAAAGAAATCCAAGGACTGACCAAAGGAATTCGTGTCTTGCAGCTAATAATAATATGTGAGAATTTTGTTTGCTTGTTTTAAATATTTAGACATGTCTCCAGGCCTGGAAGATAAAAGCAGGCTTCCATGATTACATGATTTCCTGCATCTCATACTCTGAAATCACCTCTTAGAAATGCAGCATGTCAGAGTGGGAAGGCTGCAATTTGGGAATTAGACTTGGGCCTCAATCCCAGACTCAAATAGTTATGTGACCTTGGGCAGGTTACCTAACTTCTCAGAGAAAGACTTCCCCTCTGTGAAATGAAAACAGTTGTTCCTACCTTGCAGGATTGTCATGAGGATTGGACATAATGCTCATAACCTTCTGAATGAGTCATCTGGCACACAGAACTAGCGCTCATCAAATGATTGTAATAATAATATTTTTAAAGGCATGGAGTCTCGTTTCAGAAACTAAGAGGAGAAATTAGGTATACAACAGTTTGGACATTCATCTCCCAAAAAATGAAAGACTAGAATAATGTGATTTTTTTTCAACAACTCTTTCAGTTCTAATTCCATATAAACTCCAGATTTTCAACATCTCTTTCAGTTCTAATTCTGTATAAACTCTAGATTTCCCGTCAGGTGCTTTTTTATCCTAACTGTGCCTTCTTCCACTTACTCCATAGGCAAACTAAACAAACCTTCCTACGATACACACCTCCCTCTGTAGCTCACTACACCTAGTGACTCCCCTACACCTAGTATTAATCGTTCTTACTAACCTCCAAGTATCCACACTTGGCATATCCCCCCCTTACCCAACTTCCTGTGGTTCTTTCCATCTCTGTCTCTTTGCCTGTCTCCTCCAGCTAGGCCAGGAAGCCATCCCTGAGCAAATGACAGCCCTCAGATCCTCTCACTCCTTCTTGCCCAAGCAAATGTGCAGTGCTGTGTAGCTAGCTTTGGCAGTTCCTGTGTTTTATCTTGCAGTTTCTACAGTTGGATGAGTTTTGTGTGTTTTATTTTTTCACTCCATATGTTTGTTCCATCTCTTAGGTTGTCTGTTTCTTGGCCCAGGGTTCTACGTCTCATTTCTCCTATCTTCACCCAGTGCACTGCTGGCACCCTTGAATGCTTTTGACTGGTGATTAAAAATGGAGAAGCTTGGTTGTGTGATATCTGTGTGCGCATCATGAATAGGTGTAATTAACAACAGCATGTTCCAGGAATGACATCTTGGCAGTCACATCAGAAAATGAATATTTTGGCAAGAAATAGTGTTTGGTGTGCACTTTGGGGTGACAGCCTTTTGGGGGTCAAAACTGGGCATACACAAAGGGTCAAAGACTATTGAAATGTTAACAGGTTTTACTATAAAACACATCCCTTCCATAGTTAGACAGGTACTCTTTATGTTAAATTATTTGTAGTAGAGAATTTTGTTACAAGAAATCAGCAAAAGGCAAATATAGACAGTACTTAAAGGATAGTTTGCCACAGTGCAACTTTTCTTGCGCTGGGATTTAACGTATGTTGCATTACCTTTCTCTTTCCCTATCTTATCTTCCTTTGAAAAGAGTTCTAGCAACACCCAACCATTCACTGTCAGTTTCCTTGGTTACCAATGACTTTCAGTTTTTCATTTGTGGGTTTGTGGCGTTAAACAAAATATCTCTATGCTTTTGTGCTGCATTGACAAAGGTTAGAACTAGTGATTGTGCTTTTGTCTCCAGAAAAGCATTGCATTTTGTTATTTCAATAAAATGACTACAGTAACAAAGGAATAGAAAATTACTCATTGGGGTTTTCTTTACTAGAAAGATTCTATTTCTCTCATCAGAGATTTTAGAACTTAGACATTTGATTTAAATTTCTATATATAATCAATCTGGTTGTATAAAAAATAATTTAAACTTTCTACCTAAATAAAATAAACAAGATTGCTGCTGCTTATTTTTTTTTATTCCCTCTAAAATCCCTGATTTGACTAGATGTGTTTTATATGATTCCAGGGGAAAGCCCATGGAAATCAGGTAGTGCAGGTGAAAAGGCTATTCATAAGCACACTGTTCTTTGCGTGATTACTAAGTACCATTCTATGCAACGGTGAGTTCAAATGAGCTTAAACCAAGTGAATCCTTTAGTCTGGCAAGACCTGTTGTAGACCACAGAGGAGGGAACATGAGCTAGATTAGGTCTTGCTGGGAAACAAATGTTTGTGAGTAACTCTGTGGAACTGCTTTCCTGGGTATGACACAAACTGACTCTCAGATAACAGCCAACTTCTGTTCCCTTGGTGCTGCCTGGCATATGGTAACCAGATCTCCAGGCAGAGGTTTACAGTTGACAATCCTTCCTCATAGACATCCTCCTTCTTCAGCTTCATAAAGACAGTCTAAAAAAGGGTGACCACAGGACATTGTTTGGCATCAGAAGGGCCTGTGCAGGGGAAATCAACCACACACACACACCACAAGATTACTCTGTCCACTATGTCCCAGCTTTCTCCTCCCACCTCCACACTTTCCCAAGATTCCCTGAGCTGAGAGTTGAGGGACTGTGGACCTGTCTGGCTGAATCTGCTGGTCATAAGACCATTTGCATTCAGGTTATATTTTCCTTTAAGACATGATTATTCTAACTCTCCATGTGGGCATCTTCATGTTTCACTACCTTTTTAAAGTACTTTCATGGGTATATACCACTTCCCTTTGGATACTATGATATTACATCTTCTGAACTTGTGTTTGTCCCCTTCAAGTCCACACTTGAGAAACACATACCTGGTAGAAATAAAGCCCTGGCCTCCTATTACCATTTTTTAAAGGATGTGTCTGAGTTTGATTGGTTGTGATAACTCTTAAACTCTCCACATACTCCTTTTTTTTATTTTCTTCCATCCTGCCTTCTCTTTCACATGCTGAACAATCTTACATGCATGCTCATTGTTGTTATGAATCCCCCTTCAAGTGCTTCTTAAGCATCAAAATATTCTATCAGTAAAATATTTTTCAACCTTGTGTATTTTAAAAACCAATAACTATTTGTATAATTTCACCTTGAAGAATTTGGGCTAAATGAAATACTGCTTCAGGAACCATGCTTCCAGCGACAGCATGCTCTGGTAAGACTGCCACTCAGTGATTTTAACAGTTCTAAATCACGTGCAGCTAATGACTTTGGAAATGCAATATCTAAGTATGATTCTTCAGGCAGCAAATCTTGGGTTGAAATTCACTGTGAAGCTTCAAAGCAAAATCTGGTTTTTTCAAAAGCTTCTTTTAGGTAGTCCAGCATCTGTTTTTTATGGTTACCACTTAATGTTCAGTATCTGCAGAGATTGAATCTTCATAGCAACTCTGAAAAGAAGATGGTGACTTTCCCACTTTTCTAAAGAAATTAAGGATATAGCTACTTATTTTACCAAATACATGAAGTTTCCTGGGTGTGAGTACAGGTCTAGTTTGAAATACCATGCCCTTTCTAGTCTAGTACATTGACTTGCTCTTTGCATCTCACTCCTCCTCACCTTCTTGCCTCTCTAGAGCTTCCTTCCAGGCCTACTTCAGATGTCCTCTTCTTCAGCTTAGAACTCACAGCTGTGAATTCTGTCATCATCACCGTACCAAAATCTTCTACAATCTCATTCAACTTGAACTGCTCTTACAATGGTAAATCCTGAGTCTTGACAGTTGAATAATATCCCATTTTATTTGACTACTAACTTGCCAGTAGAAAGCAATTACAATGATATGTGAATCCACTTAATCAAGTATTTTTCCATGGATACTACTACAATTATT
The DNA here is from genome assembly GCA_004024945.1 of Uropsilus gracilis. Lineage (NCBI taxonomy): Eukaryota > Metazoa > Chordata > Mammalia > Eulipotyphla > Talpidae > Uropsilus > Uropsilus gracilis. The sequence continues at coordinate 27,350 of PVHY01007829.1, read as the reverse complement.
TTCAATGCTAACCCTTTGGTAGGAAAAAAAAAAGAGCTATAATATTAAATCATAAAGTGCTCATTGGAAGAAAATAATATATGATTTCAAGTTAAGTTATGGACAGTTTTTGAATTTCTTGCTGCCTTGCAGTTAGAATTGGTTGATTTGTAATGCTGACTTGGTCAAATAATATTCACATAGCACTTTATGCATCATTAAATGTATCTGTACATACAGTCCTGCAAGTTCTGCCTTTTTTAAAATATCAAGTGCTTATTCAGATAGATTGAGAAGAAGGATTCAGGGGAAATACCTTTTCCCAATATGTATGTATATACATCTTTCTGTATTTTTTCCCACTTTGGTCCAACTTTGAAAATGTGCAGACCTAGACCTTTAGCTACACAGTGAGTCTGTGAAATCCATTTAATTTGTCTCTGAGTTTCTCAGAATTGCTGCAGAATTATCACTGATTCTCCATCTTTATTACATGTAGTACTTTTGGAAAGATCATCTCCTGGGGCTGCATCCTAGATTCAATGTCTGAGTTGAAGTCCAGGAAACTCACTTTTTGACAAATATCCCCATGTGATTCCAACATAGATGATACCTCAGATTCTACTTTGAGAAAAGTTGGAAGCAATAAAGGAACTTAAAGAATAAAGCATTGAACTTATTGGATTCTCAAGATAAATCTATGAGGTGAAAATCTACCAAAAGAAAATCTGTGGTTCAGTGAGGAAGTGGTGCTATTACTGGCACCATTTGGTTCCTTGGGGATGCCACCTGCCTTTGTACATGTCCTGCCTATGTGTGGAACCTCCTCCTACCCTCTGCTTTATGAAGCCCCATTCATCTGTCCTTTGAGACCAACATGCCATTAAGGGGACTGGATCACCCTGTCCTTGCTTGCAGCATCCTTGGCTTACTCTGATGATTGGCATGTAACACTTTGAAGACAACTGGCCTTAAACCTGTCTGTGCTTCAACACACTGTTATCTTGTTATGGAAGGCTTCTTGTCACACATCCAGTAGCTTTCCTATTTTCTGGAACTGGGAGGTGCCTCCTAAACATGACATTCAGGTGGTAGAGCTAAGATGAGGACCATCATCTTCTGATTGACCATTCAGTGCTCTTCACACCAGGAAGATCCAGGTTATTCCCACAGGTCACATATTCTTGTATGCCTACAGAAGACTACAAAATATAGGGAGAGCCACAATCTTTTCCTGGGTGCTTCCTGGTAGTTGGAAGATTCTTAGTGAATGATTTGATATCCTAAAGCAGACCAAAGAGATTAGTTTTAAACACTCTCTCAACAAACAATTGAACTGAACAATGAAGTCTATCTCATTTGCTCCTTCTCAAAACTTCAGACAGTGATATCAGGAAAGAAACTGGGCAGGTCCCATAGAAAATTGTCTTGATCAGGTCTGGTTTAGTCACACACCCTCTTTCTGAGTCAAATAGCACTAATATTAGAGAGAAAGAGCTAGTTGGCGATGGTCACTGGTGTGCCTTGCTGGCCCCCCTGCCCCCAGAGAAGGACCTTCTTGTCACTTTTCTCCCAAAAATTTTGAGATGTTTCAAATTGATTCCTTCCTGGCTCTCAAGTCTTCCAGAGCAAACCTATTTGTTTAATTGAACCTTATATATAACAAGTGATCAGCTTACTATCTGCTTTGTCAACACAGCCTGCCAGCACTGCCCATTTCCAATTCCAGGCTGTGATCTCTTCCCAATCAATTGTATCTTAGACAAATAATGGATTTTTTTCTCAGTGAAAGTGGGGGACAATGTTATTCATGCTGTGATGCCTGTTTGTACTGTCAAGTTGTCTATTTCTATCAACTGTATGCAATTTTCCCAAAAGGTACATGTTTATGTGTTATAGTGGGTTAGAAAGTTGCTATATAAACAACCAAATATGAATTTCCTAGTCACCTTCTGTTGTATGTGGAGGCATAAGGAAAAAGATTATTCTCTAGTCAGTGCCAACTAAATCATCCTTGAAGATTTTCATCTTCTGCCTTAAAGGTTATATTAATAACTACATTTGCATAGCTCTTTCCTTTTTCCAAGCATTTCTACATTTGGTCTCACAATAGCCCTTCAGGCATCAATATCCATTTCATCTTGCATAATACATGAAGTCAAAGGTTTTCTCAAAGCCACATACTTCATTGTATACTGTTTTATCTAGGTTTTTTAATTGTATTATTTTTTAATGAGGTTATGTTGGTTGACAACATTGTATATGATTTAAAGATTTAAGTTCACATCTCTTCAATGTGTATTTCATTACTCTAGATTACTTCTCAGAAAACTAGATGCCACATATCTTCATGATCCACCTAGAAAATAAAATGGGATGGGTTTTAAATACTGAAGCTGTTGGTGATGCTGGCTTGCAATGTGATAATGGAGACTTTTATTAGTAATCCAACTATTGTTTTTGAGATAATGAGATAGATGCCTCATTAAGACCACTGGTTCCTGATACCAGGCTTAAGGATCATACAGTAATGGTCCTTGAGGTGTCTAGACTCAGAGAACAGTAAGCTTAATTGAGATGAAGTCAAAATTGAGATGAAGTCAAAAGGAATTTAAGCTCCCAGGAGTAGGTTATTACAGCAGCCTGGTATGTTGATGGAAACTGCATGCAGAAATCTCCTTCACCTCGAAATGGTTGCATTGTTTACTAAGGAATGCAACTGTGCTGTCCAATCCATTTCACCAATTTCATCCATGTTCCCTCTTCTCTAGAGTGGTTTCTCCAACGGTTATGCTCTCTAGGTTGATACTATTCACTGGTGGAACTGAGAAAGCAGGACACCTGAACTGCCCTTCTCTAAGTTACAGGCAGTTGTATCTTGAACTGAAAATGACTATATTCTGAACTTTTGTTTTAGTTTACTTTATCAAAAAGATAAAAAGAAATATTTTATGTACTTTTAGTATGGGGGTAGCAAAATTATTTGGTAAATTCAAAATGTGTTTCCCCCATAATATATTGGCACTAATTACTGACAGCAGAATATAGCTTGTAATTACATTTTATGTTTCAGTTCTGGCAAAATATGGGGTTTAGCTCAGTGGCAGAGCATTTGACTAAAGTTCTGGTGAAATGTTTGAAATGAACTATCTTACAAATAATTATTATAGCAAAAGTACACACTATTTGCCTGATAGTACTCACTAATTACCATCATTGGTCCAGCATTTTTTATTCCATTTTGGCCCCTCCAAAGATCCAGTGATACAGACACTATTAATTTCATTCTGCTGATGAAAAGATGACATGACAGGCCTTAATACCCTGCCCAAAGTTACGCAGTTAATAAGTGGAGGTACCAATCATCAAAGTCAGGCAGTTAGTACTGGTGGGAGTGCAAACTGGTTCAGCCACTAAGGAAGGCTGTGTGGAGAAACCTTAAACAACTGAAAGTGGAACTACCATTCAGCCCAGCAATCCCACTACTGGGAATCTACCCAAAGGACACAAAATCACTATTAACAAGGATACCTGTATGCGCATGTTTATTGAGCACCGTTTACAATTGCCAAGATATGGAAACAACTGAAAAATTGCTGAAAAGATGTGGTATATGTACACAATGGAATATTATACATCAATCAAAGAAGATAAACTTATGTCATTTACAGCAACATTGATGTAGCTAGAAGGAATCTTGTTAACAGAAATAAGCCAAAAAGAAAAACAGAAATATGGGATGGTTTTACTTATATGAGAGATATAAGAAAAAACAAATGGATAAGAAAAATTTGAAACTACCAACAAAACTGAACCAAAGAGTAAGAGAAGGGGAAGAGGGGAAAAAACAGGGGAAGGGGAGGGCTTAAAAGATTAAGATGGTTAACAGGTGAGAAGGAGATAGGAGAACCTCAGGGTAGACAATGATGTGATAAATGTGTGTGTGCATGCAATCAATAAAAATAAATAAACCAAAAAAAAAAGTCAGTCAGGGTGTTGAATCAGATTTCTCTCTGCGTGCCCCATGGGATCTGGTAGGCAATACCCAGCTCTAAGAGATGAGTTTCACATCTCTTATAAGCACTTGAATATGTTTGTTGAATGAATTGCACAACCAGACAAGTGAATCTTTAACCAATCTGCAAAGAAGAGTGCTTGAGGAACTGTTGATGGAAATTGTCACAAAATCATTTTAATTCATAATGTTAAGTTTGAAAAGAAAATCTTCTCTAATGGTGGTTCAAAATAACTTGATAAAGCCAGATTTCTAATTAAATCATCAATTTTCTAAAATTTTAAATCAAACTACTCTTTAGATATTGAACTCATTGATAATATGTTCTCTCAAACACCCCTATGTTTTAATTTTCCCCCTTACTATGGTTTATTTGAAACTTAATTTCTCATATAGTCTTTCTTCTAAGTCCAATTATGCTTCACACTTACAAAATGTTTACTTAAATTTCTATCTTGTCAATGTTAACTTAAGTCTATAAAATAAAATAAAGATCACAAACTCAGGAACTTGAAAGTCTTTACAATTCAATCTCGGTTTTATAGTCAAACTTAGTTGCTGTGCGTGTGAATTTGAATCTGAAATGTTTTGTGAATTTTTAATGTTAGTTATTTTAATTACATGCTCATATTGAGGGAGAAAAATGAACCAGAAGTAACACATAGACAACATATGAAGGGACTCTTTGTAGGACACTCTTTTTCTCCTAACATCTTTGGACTGCCAGTGTTAGCACTGAAGTTCAGGAAAGGCTGACTTTTTATCTAGAGGGTTCAGCTGAAGAACATCATGCAGCAGTCTAATGAACTCCCCACCTGCAAAAGCCCATGTTCTCTCTTTCTTCAGGAGCATAGCTGGTTACAGATGAAACAAGATTGTACCATCTGATTGGAGAATGTGTACACATCATCCACAGTTGTAAAGAGTTGTTAGCAGCTTTACTGGCTTGAGTAAATCAAGGAGCATTGAATATATGCTAAAATGTTCTATGTTACTACCTGGGAGAGAAACAACTGTGCTGAAAGAGAACAACTGGAAAAGCCCAAGAGCTCTGACTTCATGGTGTTTTATAAGATAAATTTATATTGCTATCACAGAACCCCTTAATTCTAGATTTGGACACATGTAAATAAGAAATCCTTAGAGTTGGGTGTTCAGCCGTTCACTCTGTTATCGGGGGGATAGGGACACCCCCGTTTAAATTCCTCCTTCCTATGGGTTCTCCTGCCTGCGCGCAGCAGCTGCTCAGATATCAAACCTTAACAACTAGGATAGACAAGAGATTTATTTACAGATACGGAAAAAAAAACCAAACCGAAAGAGTCTACACCCTCACAAATGTTCCAAACGAATAGAGCCCCACTTCTGCTCCTCAAGGAGCTTCGTGGGGTTTACCTCAGTCTTAGGGCACTTCTGGTTGGAAGTGCCAGGACCTTGACTCCCAATCCTGTCGCTCCAGTTGGTACCAGATGAATCCAACCAACACAGGCGGGGCTCAGATGGTCTCTCAAAGGCAGGCCTGTCCGAGTGTCACCGTGGCTCCGCACTTCACCCGGGTCACCTCTCCTCCGTCTTCACACAGGTCTTGCTCCTCAGGAACCAAGTGCTGGGGAGGTCAGGAAGCTCCAGAGGACCCAGCCGGGTCCTTCTTCCGAGGCCCCAAACCTCCGCGCCTGATCCCAATCTCCAGGCTCTCGCTCTCACTCCACTTTCCACGCTCTTCTCCAAAATTCTGTCTCTACACTCTATCTCCCCTCTTTTTTTATCCTTCTCCCTGCTTCCTATTGGGAATCGGCCATCTTGTAAAGATGTGAGCCATGTGAGCTTGGCCACGTGGCCACTGAGGGCCTTCAACCCTCGGCTGGCCCAGACTGGCAGCATGTGTGCTGAAAGCAGTTAAGGAGTTTGCAGATTTGAACTCCGTGTTGGAGTTTGCTTTGCTAAGTTTAATTTGTGTCTGAAAGAGGCCGTGCAAAAGTTAGGCCTGAAAAGAAAGTGAACTTTGCTGGTTTGGCACCATAGAGTTCCTGCTACCTAAAGGTGACAAGGAGAAGACAGCGTGGAAGACAAGGAGGAGCATTCAAAGGAACAAGTCTTCAAGCGTCTGGAGATGGACTCTGTCTAGACATTGGTGAGACGATTAAGACTGAGAGACTGAGGATATTTAGGGCAATCTGGGAAAGGACTTTGGACAATACTGGGAAGGTTTTGGACAACGTTAAAGTATTCTAAGTCTTACATATTTCTTTTGTAATAAATAAGATAATTAAAAATCACTTTGTTAGAAATAAATTAGTCTGCACTGCACTGATAGTCTTACATTGGCTTGGTATTTTGGTTGAGAAAGCTGGAGATGGTGGTAAGGACCCACGAGTGGAAAGTTTAAACTGTGTTTTAAAGTTTTTCTTTTCTGCAGTTTTTGGAGCTAAAAGCAAAGAGCAGTTGGCTGGCTTTTGCATATCAATGGTAAAGGTGATCAGTGAAAATGCTAATAAAGAGTGTGTAGCCTGCTTTGTAGAAAGAAGCAAGAAAAAAAGTGTATCTAGTTAAGGTTAAAGGTAATTGCAAAGAAACTGCTTGTAGCCTGCTTTGTAAAAAGAAGCAGGCAGATAGCTGTATCCAGTTAAGTATTGCTTGTAGCCTGCTTTAGAAAGAGAAGCAGGCAGATAGGGGTAAACAGTTAAGTCAAGTCAGAAAGTCTCTTTTTACCCTGTTTCAACTCGACCTATGTTTATTCACCTGACAATTTTGACATACCCAAAAAATATTACTACATTTTTTATAGTATCAAGTAACATCCAAGCTCAATACCTGCCATGGAATTACCTGATCTAGGAGTGTGATCCTTTGTTTGACTTGTTGTTTACTATTGATTAGTAATTAGGTAATGATTTGGGAAACTGATAGTGATAGTATTCTTGCCTAATAGTAAGTAAGCCAGTGAATTTTGTTTAGTAGAGATGTAAATAATTTTTGTCCCATTCTGTCAAAAAGAGAACATAGAGGATGCTTTTTGTTATCCTGAAACATCAGCCAGTTTTGTACCTAATTTGTACAGTATTATTTAAGTATCTTTCAACCACTATAAAGTCTTTGGTCCTCCAATTCCCTTTGGCATGCTAAAACAATATACTTTTTAAAATTCCACATCCTTGGATCTCCAGGGTTCACCCCCCCCCAATCACCCCCCCCCCCCGCGTTGTGTACTTTAATTTGGTTGTTAACTTGTTTTGACTTTTCTTCATGGCTTTTTGTTTATGTTTCCCATGTCCTATATAATAATGAAACCATTTGGTTTCTGTGTTTTTATTTTTTACTTGTTTCTGCTAATATGATTTCTTCCAAGTCCATCCATGTTATCATAAAATCATCCAATTTGTCGTAAAATAATATACTTTGGAAAACATTTTGAAGTACCACAAATATAAATGTTTCTCACTCAAATTGGGGGTTCCTGATCAGGCACTTTTCTTCATCATTATTCAAGAACCTAGGAACCTTCCATACTCATCTCCAACTTCAATGGGGGAGTTGGCAAACCTTTCCTTTAAAATACTAGATAATATATTTTACTATTTGCAGACACATAGACACATGTAATTCCTCAGCTATGTTATCTACAGTGTAGAAAGTAGCTGTAGATGACTATGCATAGATATCTTCCAGTATAAATTTATTTACAAAAACAGCTGGTATGCTAAAATTGTCCCACACTGTAGTTAGCTGATTTCTAGCCTTGGATCTCAGAATCTTCTGTCCTCCTTGCCCTGGATATGTCACACATCATTTTCACTGGTGAGAGCCCCTGTTATAGCTTCCCTTAGACATAGGGGTGCCTATGAAATGTTGTCTCTGACCGGGAAGCAACTTCCTGGCAATAATGCTACTTAGTGAAAGAGAAATACAAGCACTTGGTAGACATTTAGTCATCTTAGCCATCAGAGTATCACATATAAAACAAATATCCTGCTGGACCTATAAAATGAATACATGATGAATATCAGATTTCTTAAAATTAGTACTATTCATGGATATGAATTTTGTATTTAATCACTGATTTTCTGATTACCATTTTTTTGGCCCAGACTGCGATTGTAGAAGTGGTTTTCAAGAGAGGTATTTCAGCCTATAATGGAAATAAGAAATCATGGTTTTATTGAACTGTTGTTATCTACAAAAGTAGCATTTCATGAAAAGGGATGGTTTGTGTATCTATAATTACTTAATAGTGTCTCTGTATAGTTTTCATCAGAATACTCAGCAGGTGTTCTATCCGTAAGTGTCAGACACTAACTTGTTTCTGTAGTTGAAGTGTTTTCTTCAGAAGATGAGGAAAATATGTTTCAGAGATTAAAAAGTCAGGTTCCAATTATAATAGTCTATTCAATTTTAAAATATAACCCTATTTAAAATACAACCCTACTGAGGTTTTTTTAGATTTTTTTTTTAATTATGAGAGAAATTCCAGGAATATCTAAGCCACAGTTTCCACAGTAACTTTGTGCCTTCTATGTGAACAAGCTAGGTTTTTTTTTTCATAGCTATAGAGCAATTATTTCGAGACATAGTTGTATCTAAGACAGTAAGAGCTATGACTGTAGACACCCTAATTCACATGTATCCCTTGTTCATAACTTGTCTGAAAGTAATGTGATTTTTCAGTGAAGCTTTACACATGTTTTATTTCACCTCAAAGCTGAGTTATTCCAAATGCATGAGGAAAGAATGACCTATGTCTAATGGACCTGTGGATGAGGAAAGAATTGATCTTCTCCTTTTTCACTTTTCCCAGGGCCTAGATTGCCAGGTGTCTTTATATAAGCACTCTGAGCTCTGGAAAAGACTACTGGATTCAGTATTAGGTGGCAAGTTCTGTGGCTGCCTCTCCTATCTCCCACTCAGAGTTCTCCCTCTAGGCATAAAGCCACAAACTTCAAACTCATTGTAATACTTTGCCTTACAAATCTTATTCAAAACATTCCATGAGAGCTTCTATATAATTCTTGGGGAAATATGTTTGTAAAAAAAAAAAAAAGGTACAAATTCCCAATGCAAATATTCTCTCCTATAGTTATCTTTTTTGTGTATGGGGAAAAAAATCTCAATTGGCTTGCATAGCACCTGGTACACATGAGCACATAAAGGTGTTTTATGGTGGCTATGCCCACATTCTTGTAATCACAAATCACTTTCACACTCCCTGCCTGTATTAAACGTCACCCGCTATGGGCCATTGCTGTCACTTTATAGATTTGACTTTTCAAGGCTCACAAGACAGCCCTGCTTCCATCCTCCTGAGTGCATTTGCCTGTAATTTAAATTAGGTGCCCCAAAAAGTCTGATGTCATTTGGGTGATGAAATTATTGGTCAGATTAGCCAACTCACTTGAAATCCTCATAGCTGGATCAAGTATCAGCATAACTAATATTAGTTATGTATTTAATGCACAACATTGAATGTATTAAAACAGCTAAGGGTATATAATAACTATGGTTAGCACACCAATATATTTGCAGTTTATAACTTAGAGAAGTAATTCAGAAAATAAAAGAAAAAAATATGGACTTTTCCATTATGTAGTCATATAGTGATGTAAAATTTTTTCAGCACTAAGCAATTGTGTGAACTTGAACAAATTACTTAACTTAGCCTCTTTCAGTCGCATTTTTCTCTTCTTTAAAAGAGACAATAATATTCCCCATTTATTCAGAAATCTCTAGGTGCTAAGCACTGAAATAGCTGCTCTATATCTATTATTTAATTTATTCCTATAACAATCCAGCAAGGTGCTATTATATGCATTTTATAATTTACTTGGAAAATTGGTTTTTGAGTTTCTTTTTCTCTCCTGTTATCAATGTCTCTTTTCTTGAAAGAATTATCCTTTCTTTGCATTACTTTCATAGATTGTAATGGTTGTACTAAATAACTGTTGGTACAAGTAAATGGCAGAGTGTTTAATTATTTTTTTTTATTGTCTTCCCCTTCTTAGAAAATTCACTTTAATTTCCAAGTGTATTTTTTGTTGTTCATGTTGATGCTATGGTTACTTGTGCAAACTTTTTTGGTAATAAAATACCTGTAAGAATGACTTTCAACCATTAAGCTCAAGAAGGGTGGAACTGGTTGGGACATAAGGTGGTTTTTTATGACTGCATTCCTTCAGACTCACCAGTACTGTATTAATTGAAATGTCAAGTATTTTGAATATCATCCCAGAATAAATGATCTGAATTCTCATAGCTCCCCCTGCCTAGTGATACTAAATCTCATCTTTAATAATCTATCTTCTGTCTCCTTAAAACAGGATTTCTTGGAGATAGAATTCATATCCTAATTCACCTTTGTATTCTCAGCTCCAAACTCAACTTTTGGCACAGTGAATGTGATCAATAAATGTTTGGATGAATGAATAAGTGACTAAACAGTGAGTGACATGAAACCAAGCCTCAGAGAAAAAAGTAACCCCTTCAAGGTCAGCTACTAAAAAAAGCAAACAAACAAACAAAAAAACCCAGCAGTGCCAGCTCTGACTCTTTGCTCTGCATTTTATGTAGCTGATGAGGAAATTAGCATCATAACATGAACGTGCCTTGCACTTAGTGGAAACTCAAATGTTTGTTCTTTACAGAAATATTGTTAAGCATTGTAGTCCTAAGACTTTATTTTCCAAATCACAACTTAATATATTGTTATTTGTGGATCAAAAAAAGCAGTTTTTTAGTTTATCTCCTACCCTTGAGGAGTTCTAGAGTTTTTCCTCAGCTTTCTTCATCCTCCATCATTTCAGTCAATGCCAGGAATGATATCAAGTCCCTGCCCTATTCTTTTTTTTTTAATAATTTATTTATATATAAATTTCACATCTCTGTGATCTCTGGGGTTGACCCCCCCCCGACCGTCCCACCCTGTCCCACCCCCCCACCCCCCAAGTTGTGTACTTCAATTTGGTTGTTGGCTTGTTTTGACTTTTCTTCATAGCTTTTTGTTTATCTTTCCCATGTCCCATGTAGTAGCGAAACCATTTGGTTTCTATCTTTTTCTTTTTGACTTTGTATCTGCTAATATGAATTCTTTCAGTTCATCCATGTTATCATAAAATCATCCAATTTGTCATTTTTAATTGATGAGCAATATTCCATTGTGTATATATATACCACATTTTTTTCATCCAGTCATCTGTTTCAGACATTTCAGTTGCTTCCATGTCCTTGCAATTATAAATAGTGCTGCAATACCTTGCCTTATTCTTGAGAGCACTTGTGCCATCTTGCATTTTCTTATCCACCTATTCAGCTAAGGGGAGATTACAGTCGTTTCTCTGAATGGTTCTCCCAACACTATTCTTTATTTCTAATCCTGATAAAACAATGACATCTCTTTCACTTAATCGTTTTTTTAATTCATTTAACACTATTTTACAATGCTATTCCCATATATCTCCCATCACCATATCATCCATGACCCATCACCATTTTCCTTTTTGTTCTTCCACCCCCTTCCCCCTCTCCCTCTCACTACTTTGCTGAATGCTTCATTTCTATTGTCAGCTTGTTAGTTTTTACTATTTCTTATCTTTTTTGTTTGATTTCTCTATCCACATATAAGTGATACATGAATAGAGATATATAAATATCACATCTTAATTTATCATTTTCCTTCTAATTTCAGCTAGCATTATCCCTTTATGCTCCATCCATGTTGCTACAAATGACATTAAGTTTGTCTTTTTGATTGCTGAATATTATTTCATCGTGTAAATTTGCTATGACTTTTTATTCATTTTCTGTTTGATGGTATTTAGGTTTTTTTCCATATCTTAATTATTGTGAATAGCTTTTCAATAATCATAGGATTGCAGATTTTCTTTAGAATTGGTGCTCTTCAGCCCTTTGGGCAGATTCCCAGGAGAGGAAATTATTGGTTTGTATGGTAGTTGCATGTTTAGTGTTTTGAGAAACCTCCACATCATTCATTTAATCTTAAATGTTTATTCTTTGCAGCAATAGCTCACTGCCCAATAACTTACATTTATGAACAAATTCATTATGACATCTAGGAAAATCCCCAATAAATTCATAATCTGTCCCCTACGTCAGCTCTATATGGTTAAAAGGTAGCAAATGTCATGAAATGTAAGCAAAACCTGAATTTAATTTTTTTAATGAAATAATAATTTTAAGTAAAATATGAAAAGGTTTTACACAAAGATTCAGGGTGACTTAGCCCCTATAATATGAAGTTCTTGGTTACAATAAATTGACATCATTTTGCTGATTTGCATATAAAGTTCCAAAGCAGAATCAGTATAAAACTTTTGCTTTAGTATGTACTGGGTGTTCTCACATAATACTTCCCTCAGGGTCATTGATTTTATGTAATCTTGTAATTAAAATCACTGATACATCATCAAAGATCTGTGTGATCAAGGTGACAGTCAGGAAACCTCTGACTCGTGGTTACTACCATCTTTACACCTTAGCCACATGCACTGCATGAAATCTTGGCTCAAATCAAGTCAGACATGATGCTTTCTGATATTTTCCAAAAGCAAAGTGCATTCAATTGAAAAAAAAAACATTTCTTTCTGGGGAAATAAGACATGCATGCAGGTATAAAGACAACAGTAAAGAAAAGGGAATACGGTGGATGGCAAAATTGCCTGATAAAGACTGTGAGTAATATGCGATTTTAGAGGCATTTTCCTACTATGAGTTGTGGATCTGATGGACGCAAGTCAGATCATCCTTAGTTAGTGGCAAGACCTTAGAGCTAAATGATATGTTATGTTTGAGTGTCCCTCTAGAGTTGTTGGATATATGAGACTGGGGATCAGAGAAAAGGTTGGGACTAAAGATAGACATTGAGAGTCTTTACCCTATAGATATCTTCTAAAATTTGAAACCAGATGACTTTATTTTCAGGGAGATGTTGAAGAGGTAAAGAGAAAGTTGTCTGAGGCTGATCCTGAGCCACTCCACCATTTAGAGTCCAACTGATGAGGAGCCAGAAAAATGACTGAGAAGTATATAGAAAAACAGAGTTTATGTAATCAGATATGTCAAAGTATTATTATTTTGTTGCAGTAGTATTGGCTTATAACACTGTATGTGACTTAGGGACTTATGTCCATACCTTCCCAGGAGTGTGTGTCACCACACCACCAAAGGATAAGTCAAATTTTTGTTCCATGATTGTCTCTACTACTTTCATGCTCATGTAGTCATTTTATGCTTAATAAAGTTTTCTCCACTTCTAAAGTCACTGCATATTAAATCTAAAGGTAAAAACCAAGATCAGGAACATTCTTTTAAGGTTATATTCCTATATAGCAAATTCAAAAATCTCTAAAAGAAAAGTTGAAACTTCAGTGATGAAAAAGATTATATATATGAACCAGAATGAGGTCAAGAAATCACATAAACTTAATATTTATCATCATTTTACTTTTACTTTGGCTTCTGAAGAAATGAAAGGTATAATGTTTCAAGCATGTAATGTAAAAGCAATGATATAATAAAAATCTCACCCCAAATCTCTCACCATAAACTCCCCACATCATCTGTCTATAATGCACAAATTCTGGTGTGGTAGGCAATATTTTAGTAAGCACACGTGCTATTTTAAAGTGTGTTTGACAATCATAGCTCATGAAACAAATGCCATTTGTTTAGAAATACCATTAGCTTAGACATACCATTGGAAATGTTAGGAGCTGCTTAGCCTTACTAATAAACACATAAAAGTAAAATATAATTTTTTATCAAAATGGCAAAGGAATGCAAAATAGACATTTCAGGATTGTCTTGGAGATACAATGGCCTTTCTGAGATGATGCTGGTGGGCTTGTAAATTTATATTCATTTTCTGAAATACAATGTATCCATTTGTATAAAAAGACTGAAAATCCGGCTTACTTTTTGATCCAGCATTCTAGCCCTAGACAATTTGATTTTAGAAATGTATCCAAAGAAAACAGTAACTGATGGGAGTAAAGATTTAGTTATAAGAATGTTTATAGTATCCATAATTGAGGAGGTGAAAAGTTGGGAACAACATAAACACTACAGCAGTGTGTATATAATAAAATGCTATGTAGCAGCTTAAAGTGATATCTTGGAAATAATGTTTAAGATAAGATAAAAGATGTTTCTAATATAGTGAAACTGTATGACCTATTTCTATTCACATATTCCTAGAAAATACAGTAGAAGAAAATAACCCAAAATGTAGTATTCATCTCTGGGCAATAATAATAAGGCAAATGATTTTAATTGTATTAGATTTGCCTGTTTCAAATTTTCTACCATACATGTATTAATGGCTTTGGCATATGAAGCAATCAGAAGAAAAGACTAGGGATTTTTTACAAAAATAGCACAGAAGCAGCATTCTAGGGCATCTCATTCAATGGAGCTTTTTGTAATGGTGGAAATGCTCTACATCTGTGCTTTGTCTATTATAGTAGCCATATGTGACTGTTGAGAACTTGAATGAGTACAATGAAGAGCTGATCTTTTATTTTTCATTAAGCTAAAATTACAGAGCCACATTCAGATAGTGACTACCGTATTGGACCATGGAGTTCTTTGGTGGATTAGCATGGGCAGTTAGGGAATGAACAGGAATGACCTGTTCAGTGAGAGCTTTCCAAACTAGACCAGATCTGAGATTATCAGCCCTGAGAAATTAAGGTCAGTTTCCTAGGAGAATTGAGAAGTTTACTTCCAACCCCGGTGGATAGAACTCATATAATGGTTGTGACTTATATGCAAATAGATGCACATTCATGGAATACATAAATGAATGTAATTTTAGGTATAAACTAACTGTAAAACAAACCATATTCTTATTTCATGCTGTAGGTTTTTTTTCTTTACTTGATGTTTGTCATAACATTTATTACTAAGAACCTCCTAGAGTTCTTAGGTTTTTCTAGATCCTGATTTGAAAAAACAGAATTCTAGACAGGGTGAATGCTATCTGAATATTACAGAGAAGATTCTGATGCCCAGAGGATGTAAACAGTAGTCCCTATAAAATGCTGCTTTAGTTATTTCTGTTTGTATCTACTGCATGTTAGTGCTACATATGAAAAATTACCCTATAATGACCTCTTTTTAAAAAAAGAGGAAAAATCATTATTTTCTGGGGGGTTTTTTTGTGATTGATATTTTAAGAGCTATTTTCTCCTGGTTAATGTTCTTAAAAGCTCTCTAAAATCTACTGTTTTTAACTAGGAGAAAAAAGGGCACGATTCTTACTTCTTCTTAACCAGGATTATTAAATTTTATAGCACTTAAGGTAATGTAACTATTATACTCTGATGGGAGAATAATGTTTTTAAAATAATGAAATTATGGCAGAGTCATTTAGATATAATTATATAGCCATAATAAAAATTTCAATTAGGCTTTCATTACATTGCAATTAACTCTGCATTTGAACACTAACATTAGTGTGGCCAGAGGTTTCACTTGTTTCTTACTTTTGAAACATAAAATATGAAAAAATTCTTTTATTCACATTAGTTTGAGAAGACTGGAAAATTAAATTAAAATCTAAGTAAATTTTTTTAAGCAAGCAAAAAGTAAAAGAAGATATTTTTCAAATTATTATAATTATGCATTGTGTTAGTTATATATTGTTGTGTGACAATTAACCAAAGACTTCACAGCTTAAAGATGTATGGGTCACACAGTTTCTGAAGGAGAGGAAATGTAAAGCAGCTTTACTGGTTGGTTTATATCAAGGTATTTTGTGAGATTGCAGTTGAAATGTTGACCAGGTCTACAGGTGTCTGTTGCCTTAAATTGAGTCTGCACCTGGAGGGTGCACTTCCAAAATGGTGGTTGGTAGGAAGCCCCAGTTCCTTGCCTAAAGTAGACTATTTCCTAAAAAGTAGACTATTTCCTTAGAGTCACAGAGAGGAAAAAAAGCATTCAGAATGCCAAAAGGCTACTTTCTCCCACTGATAATGTGCTCTGTTTCTGCCCATGGGATGGTGTGGCTATTCAGCCAGCTTACGTCTCCATCAGCTATGCTGCTGCTTACACCAAGGGGTGGGATTTGTATTCCCAATCTGTGGCAGCAAGAGTGATTTCCTCATTATGCTCCAAGCTAAAAACAGATTTCCCCTATTTGGATGTCATGGCATTTCCAACATGACAGCATTCATCATCCCTCAGCTGTGGAAACACTTGCCAGTAATGTGGGGATTACTCATTAAGTATTTATGCCCAGGATTGTGTGGGCAAGAAGAGCAAGTATGATGATGGTGTGATTTGGGGGTTCTGGAATTTCTTTTAACCTCAAAAATAACTCCCTGTCAAGCCCTATCATGTTTTTGCTTTTCACTGTATCAGTTATGCCTCAGGACCTTAAAAATAACTATCTTTGAAGGGCCCAGTCCTATCCAAATTCTTTCATCCCAAATATCTTTTGTAAGGTTTGCTCCATGGAAATACATGAAAGAATACTTATATTACAGAGTTACACAACAGCAAGCACAGTTTAATATGAGGTGCACACTGTCATCTATAAGAGATCATTGCTTAGAAGGTATCATGTAGAAGGACAAAAAAACACAGTCAATGGAGGTAAAAGAAGGCAAGTTTGTCAATACAAGCAGGGAAGCATCCAAAAGAGAAAAAATTAGCCTTTTTATCACTGTTTTCCAAATAAGGATATCGAGGTTTAGGTTATGTAACTTGCCGAAACAACTCAGGTACCTAAGCACTTTATTCCCACATATATTCCACAATATCATTCTCCTTGCATTAGAAAGACAACAATAGGGCACTAAAAGCCAGATCCCCATATATTTAGTCCTGGTTTAGATTCTCACACATATCTGACTTGTTTGTAATATTTAAGTAGCTCATGTTAAATCTAGATGTCACCATCAGACTACTGTGAAGTATTTGGACAGCCTATGTATGATTAATTGAGCCATAGTGCACTGGTGATCAAGGTTATTTCTCCTCAGGATAAAATTTTTAAAGTCTTGAAAAACAATGAACGACATTATTGTCAAACGTTGTTTATTAGTAGTCATGGAAAAGAATTCTTGTAGGTGTTCCCAATTGCTGGTCTCGATTTTCCTTAGCCAGTAAAAGGAAACAGAGTTTGAGGAGAAGAAAAGTGGTTTAATTTGTTGAGAAAGTGAGGAGAGTAACAGACTTGTGTTGACAAAGGGCAGGGGTATTTATCCAGTGTTACAGGGGAGTGGGCAGGGGTAAGCATACCTGTCCTGGAAACCAGCTGACACCAGCTTGCTTTTGCCATACCTAGTGTCAGCCATTCAGAATGTTATCTTCTTAATGATGCTCTTTTCCTTGGAATGAATAAAAAAATAAGGTTAAATTTAGAGAGTAAATAAGGGAGCTAGAATCTGGTGGGGCATAAGGAGAGCCTTACTCATGAAAGCTGCTTCCACCCCCATATTTTACTAGCTGTGCAATTTTGAACCTGAACTCCTTCCTCTGTACACCCTCCTCAAAATGTCAGCTGGTGACCAGACTCCACTGAGGAAGTTGTGAGGAATGTATATTCTCACAACCCTGCCTCAGACCCACTGAGACAAAATCAGCTTTTTAAGGTCCTCTCAGTGACTCATAGCACATTGAATTTTGAGAGGCATAGCTCTAAGTCTCAATGACCTCCTTCAGTGAAGCATAGACATCAAAGTGCCCGCAGTGCCTGGCAGTGCTTGATAAAATATTGTTTCTTATAGTCCTACCCCCAACACTGTAACCCTAAAATCTGTAGGAAGAGCCACGTGTCCTGTAGCCAAGGTGAAGGTCTGAATTTACGGGTCCTGCAATGAGATTGTGCCTACCAGAAAAACAAGTATTTGGTGATAAATATGGTCCTTACCTCTGCTCTAAGGTGTATTTGCAAGTTTATTTTTATCCTCTCAACTGCTGAGCCCTTGTTAGGTCTTGATTGAGTCATGTGCTTTAACATTAATTTTAATATGCAACAGTTTGAATTCAAGTTCATATTTAGTTCAGATGGAATTTTTTCTTCCTGTGGTGGTTATTTATATCTGACTAAAAAAGCAATACGTGCTTCATAGGCAGGTTAGAAAATATAAACCATTGCTGTCGATGGATATGCTTCTTACCAGTCTTAATTTCAAGGAAAAATGGAATTATACTAGTGAATTCTGTGACCTGATTTTTTTTCACTTGTCCTGAAAACTCCTACATTACATAATTTAAAGATAATTACATAGATCTCCACTATTCTACTTTGTGGCTTTATCAAAATTTAACCATCCCTAATTGAAAAAAATATAGTTTCTGATTTTACTTGGTATTTAAATCATGTTGAGAATTTCTTAGTGCAGGTTCCCTCCAAATTCACTGAGTCAAAGGGAATTGATACCTTTACTTTGAAGCATATTATCAGTTTCTAGAAAGACTGTGCCAAAACAGACTTGGGTACTAATCTAAATAAAAAGCCAGCTAATGATGGGGTGAGTTTATGTGTTTTTAAGACCTTTTCAGTATCCAGCTACTGATCTACTGATTGAGGGTCATTATTTAATGGTGGTTGTTTATTTCAGTTTGCATCTTTTGTTTCTAGTAAATTTAGTTGATACCACTAAGTTACAAAAGAATCAAAATTCCACATCCCTTTGATTTGGGAAGAATTAATATTTATAAAATATTTGGTGCTACTAGCCAGGAACTTGACATTCCTCTTTATTTATTCAAATTACTTTTTTAAAAAAAATTCTAGATTAACTTTAATATATGTGCTACTCTTAAATCCAGAACCATTTTTCTCTAATGTTTGACAAAGGCATATCT
This sequence comes from Uropsilus gracilis, assembly GCA_004024945.1. Lineage (NCBI taxonomy): Eukaryota > Metazoa > Chordata > Mammalia > Eulipotyphla > Talpidae > Uropsilus > Uropsilus gracilis. Next base: position 8,536 of record PVHY01007829.1, on the reverse strand, counting down.
AGATATAGGGGTAGAATTTAAACCTTATTGTCCTATAGTAAAGAAAATGCCAGGGTTACTTTTAAAACTTTAGTTTCTAAAGTATCCAATAGTCTTGGTTTTCTTGCATACCTGAATTTGTGGTCCAGGATTCTTAATAACCACACATGTAGTTAGGAATTTATGTTCTGTATGAACTATGATGTAGTTAGGTCTACTGATAAAGTCTTAAATTGGAAGAAGAAAGAGTGTTTGGCCTTCCTTATTCAAAAACAGCAAGGACCATAATAAGCTTTGTGGAATTTTTTTCAGCATTTAAGTGTCACAGAATTTATCTTGCTGCTATTAGTGTATTCTTAGTGAGGATAGTATCACTTTACAATGGTTTGTGCCTCCCCACCCCAAGGGCTATAAACATACACAGGTAAAAAATACACTGTAGGAAAGTTTCTTAAGAGAGGGAATTAGGAAAAATGTATAAAAATGCTATGTAATGGGGGTTGAGAGAGGTCTACTATGAAAATTCCTATGAAGCCCTCTCACCACAGTCATGAGTGAACTGGAGGATCTGTAATATCTATGATCCCTTTTTGCCCCGTTTTCTCTAATCAAAGTTATCATGATAAAAACTTATTCAAAAATCAATACAAAGTCAAAGCAGAGTAAAAAATTCAGTTTTCTATGGATGTCTACTACAACTACTACCCCCCCACCAAAAGGAAGTAGATGTTTTTCATTAAATAAGTGAGTGAATTAATTATGTTAATTCGATTCACTTGGCATGGTTGAGCCATTCCTATTTAAGCAGAACTCTATGAAACAGTAAGAAACAAAGAAGAAAGAAAACAAACGAGACTCTTATCAAAAGGGTGTGACTTTTCCCTTGTGTCTCCTAGGTTTTTGAATGCTCAGTGTTCTAGTCAGGACAATTAGTTGAGGAAAAATGCTAGAAGAACAGAGCAAACATCCTAATTTGTAAATAAGACCAAAGAAGCTGCTGAAACTGAGAAACAACTTTGAGACTGGGTATTTCAGATTCAAAGATTTATAAGTTGTTTCTGTTGGGTGAGAGTTCTGTGAGTGAAAGTGGCAGGAGAAATGGGAAACAAAGGAAATTTACCACCTATTAAAGCCCTACAAGTATCAGCAATACATTTACTAAGTTTAGTGTTTATCTAGCTTAAGTAGGAAAGGACAGCAAGCAATGTGCATAAGCCTGGAAATTATGTCTAATCACAGGTGTAGAGCTTTCAGTAGAAAGAGAAAACAGAATTGGATTCACATTCTTGCTCCCCTACTTTCTAAGTGTGTGTGCCTGTATGCCAGATGATTTGAATTCTGAGCTTCAAACCTCTCATTTGTAAACCAAGATTAATCCCTACTTGCAAGATTGTTTTGGGGATTAAGTGAGAATATGTGAACTGGAAAGAACTAGTATCTAATAAGTGTGTTCAGTAAATGGGAATTTAAATAAAAGAGATGGGTGAATGTTTTAAAGGATCAGACAGTGAAAGATAGTGTGTGCTTTGTAAAGCATGCAAAGCTCGCTTTAATAAAATAAATGTGAATGTGTGTTAATTTAGCTAATACCTGTTTTAGAAGGGAACATATAAGCACTCTAAGTCCATTCTTTGCCATCACAGAAGAAAAGGACTGATCTCAGAAAGAACTGAAAAATTCAACATCATGCCCCAACACATGGAAGAAATTGATATCTCTGATGATTTTTGAGCAACAGATAAAATTAGTGTCCTTACAGAATTCTAAACCAGAAATTTGTTTTGGGGGTTGGCTTTTCAAATGCTTTGTATGAATTAAATGGTTTGCATTGAGTTATAAACACAGCAGACAGACTTGTCAGAAAGAGGTTTCATTACACAGGAATGAAAATGTGAAGTGTCACTAATCAGAAAAGTCACTTGAAGGAACTGTAGAATAGTCAAACCTAAGCTAAGGCACATTAACTGGTGAAGTTAAAATGAAATCACTCATTATTTTTTCTTTGTATTGGAAATTATTTCCATCTACAAGCCATGGGAGAGAAGGGAATCAAACCACTCTGAATAGGATTTCACTCTGGTATAATCAAGGGATCCTTTCCTACAACAAGGAAATAGTCAGAGGGTCAGGAAGATGTGGGCACTGGGCAACGATATAACAGAAAAATATCTGAAAAAAGACAAGTTCCAGTGACCCCTAAGAGATAAACTGAACAAAGTCATATTAAGTAGTTTGAGTACATTAACAGTTTTCTAAGAATCTTCAGTGTATTTCAATTTGGCAAATATATGAGGAGGGTCATATACAATCTGTATGTTGCAATAATTCATAAACAAGGATTGAATAAATAGCCTGCCTGAGAATATTGATAAAATATGATTTTAAAATAAATTTTATTCATTTATTTATGGTAACATTTTCTGCCAAAATATGGTTTATGGCTTTCTTAGAAGCACCAATAGGACAAAAACCAGGTTTGCTGTATCTTAAATCAAAGAATGTAAGAGTAGTAATTCATTTGACTTTTCAAATTGAACCCATTTCTCAATGTCTGCTTTCAGAAATACAGCAAAACTATAGTGAAAGTTTTTATTTTGACTTTTCTTCTAACCTGTCTTTGCAATTGAGTTTTACTCTTTTTTTTTTTTACTGTTATTGCTAATGCAATGTTAATGTTCTTAAGTATGAAGGAGAAACCATGAGACACCCAGTCAATAAATTCTCATCCTGGAGATTGGGTGGTAAGACAACAGTTATGCCCACATACTGATTCTTCCTAAAATTCTGTTTTGCCTTTTATGACTTTCAATTTAAACTCCCATCTTTGCCATGGTTGTGTTACGGGTTTTTTATTCCCAGGGTAATGGTTTTCATGTTTTTGAGAAGGGAAAAACACACTAACCTAAATAAGTTTCAAATTGTCATTCAGTATCACAGGGACTTTAGTATAAATCTCAAAATACTATTATCAAAATGCTACACAGTATACTCACTAGTCAGACCTCATTACAGATAGGCTCTTAGTGTGCGACAATTTTCTATCAAAGTTTTCATGGGACTTTTGTTACATTTGCTTCTGAGTTTTTGGCCATGAATAAGGACCAAAAATATAGACAGTAGGGCTGGGCATGGTGGTGCATGCCTGTAGGTGGCAGCCTAGGAAGTCAGGGCCAGGGATCACGGTTCCAGTCCCACAGGGAACACATAGGAAGACCTAGTCCCAAAAAAATAGCTGGATGTAGTGGCGTGTGCCTGTAATCCCAGCTACCTGGAAAGCTGAGGCTGGAGATTGCTTGACTCCGTGGTAACCCAGGTAACGTGAGCCTGTAGTTCCCCGGGCAAAATAGCGAAACCTAGTCTTAAAAAAAAAAAGTACCATTATTCACAATCGCCCAATGGTGGAAGTACCTCTAGTGTCCATCAACAAATGAATGAATAAAGAAAATATATACATACAGTGGAATACTATTGCATTAAAAGTGAGGAAATTTTGACATGCTACTATGATTCTTGAAGACAGTATTCAAAGTGAAAAAACCAGTCACAAATGCACAAAAACAATATGATTGATGTTATCTGAAATTCCTAGAGTAGTCAAATTGCTAGGAAATAGAGTGGTTGTTGCCAGGATCTGGGGGGATTGGAGAAGAATTGGGGGAGCAGTGTGTAATAGTATAGACTGTTGGGAAGCTTGGGAAGGTAAAGAGTTCTAGAGGTGGGTGGTGATGATAGTTGTACAACAGCATGAATGTACTTAATTTTACACAACTAAATGGTTAAAATATTATGCCCTTTGTATTTTACTACAATTAAAAAATCTAGTGACTCAGAACTGAGGGATCCCCACAGGACTAGTGCAAGACCCTTGGTTTGCTTGCTGATATTGGATATCTTGACACAAGGAAACTCTGGCTATACTGCCTCCACCATTATATCTCTGGTCTGTGCTTCCAGACATTTGTTTTCTGATTAGCCTCCCACTCCTCATCCATCGGGTTTCATAGATTCCCTGGAGTCAGCTGCAATCTCTTGTCATTCCCCATTCTGGAGATCTACCCCTTAGCTCTTGGCTGCAAAGTAAACTTCACTTTTCACTACAGTGCCCAAACCATTAACACCATCACTCATCATCTGTAGACGTCATCCCCCATGTATGAGAACCATGCAGGTTATAGAGAATCAAGAGCTGCCTGATCCCTTGACAGCAATATGCCATACCTCTATTTCATTTTCTCCTGTTTCTTCTCAATATTAACTCAAATCACCAAAGAAAGCACTTGTTCCACCCACCCAATCCCCTCAGCCCAGATGGGTTCAGCACTGGGTTCATAGGCACCCTGTCAGACCTTCACTCATCTTCATACATTGCCCATGAATCTCCCCTCAGCCTTCCCAGTGGGGCCTAGCGGAGATCTGTCTCCATGTAACGTATCCTACAAGCACTAGTACTGTGTATAGAAGTATATACCTTTGTACTTTGCACACTGGTTGACTCCAAAAGTTGAAACTATCTTAACTGCCTTTACATTAATATGACTTGCAAATGGACTTTTTCTTGGATTGCATGGTGTGTTTGATAAATCTCCTTCACTTTGTTTGATACTATCTCCTTCACTTATAGGTGACTCAAAGGAGAGCATTTTTAGCATTGAGGTTAATTGATTTATTTCTCTTACTTTCTATCAGTTGCTTAAATTCATACCATTTATTAGTTTCCAGTTTTTATCTTTCTAGTTTTAATTGCCTTGCATTATTTGACTTTATTATGTTCTTCATCTTTCCCCCAAATAGCCATCATGTTTTCTATTCTGTCAAATTCTTTTTTCCCCCTAGAACCATCTGTTCCCCTATCCAATCTGTATTAGTCTGTCTCCCAGGTTGACGCAATTCAATAACATTCAGAAATCTCCTTTACTGGTTCCCTGGTTTATATCTACTGCTCCAGGATCCGTATCTTCCTATTTCTTTATATACACACTGTTTTCGCTGGAGCATGTTCTCAAGGAACTCCTAAGAATACATGTGTAGATGATAAACTTCTAGTCTTTCTATGCGTGTAAGTGTCTCTTTTTACTCTGTTCTCTACTTGGTGAATAATTTGGATACAGAATTCTTGCTGGGATGAAAATCCTTTTTGCTCAGAATTTTTAAGGATTGCTGTGTAGATTTCAAGCATTTAGGGTTTCTGATAGGCCTGATGTCTACATGATTCTTATCGTTAGTAGATCACCATTTTTCTCTCTAGAAGTAATTAACAGTGCTTTTTTATTTACTTGTTCAAGTTCTATAATTTTCAAATAATATGCTGTAATTCATAAGGACACCTGTATTCTCATGTTTATTGCAGCACTATTTACAATTGCCAAGATACAGAAGCAACCCAAATGTACCAAGACATCAGTTTGACTGATCACAATGACTGAAAAAAAAATGTGGTAAATTTACACAATGGAACATTATGCACCAATCAAAGAAGAAACATGTCATTTGCAGTGGCATGGATGGAGGTAGAAGGAATCATGTTAGCAGAAAATAGAAAGAAAAAGAGAAATGTGGGATGACCTCACTTATAGGAGGTATTTAGGAAAAAACAAACAACTAAGAAAAATTTAAAACTGTCAACAGAACTGAAGCATTGATCAAGCAAGGGGGAAGAGAGTAAAGTAGGGGAAGGGGAGTACACAAGACATAAAAAAGGCGCACTGGTGATAAGGTGATGGGAGAATATCAGGATAAACAACGATGTAATATTTATATATGTGTTTGTTTATATACATGTGAAATCTCAAAAAATAATTAATTAAAAATAAATATAAAAATAATATGCTAATTTCACTTATCCTGATCAGTATGTAGTCAGCTTTTTCCAATCCAGAATTCACATCTTTCAGCTTTGAGACATTCTGTTTTAAGAGCAGTAAAATCCCTTTGTTTTGCAAACTAACCCTGTTTTTTCTCCTATTATTTCTTAATTATTTCAGTGTTATTTCTCTATTTTTTTTCTTCTCACATCATAGACTTTCCTCAAATATCTACTAATCCTTCATTTTACGATCACAATTAAGAATGAGGAAAAAAAAAACAAGTTCATTGTGAATCCTGCATATCTAATAGGGCTTATTAACTGGTGGACATCACTTAGGATGTCCTCTTAGGAAGAACGGAATAAGCTGACCTTTAGATTATGAAACAAAACAGGAAGTGGGAACTGGTATAAACCAGTTCCCACTCTGGCTGCGTTATTTTCTCCCCAAAGTGTTAGTTCAGTTTCTTTAGTGGAAGTTCCCTAATTATTTTGTGTTAGACATGAACTTCTCACTGATAGATTTTATGACCCTGGATGGGGCAAACTATTCCATATAGATTTTTTTTTTTCACTTAAAGCTTTCTGCTTCTAATCTCTTCCTCAGTTCAACCTGGAATTTTCTGGTATCCTGCCATAAGGTTCTTAGCCCTGACCCTTACATCTCATCGTGCAAGTTGTAGCCTCTTCCAATTTGCTTGATCACTCACTACTCCTCCGTCAGTGCCCATAATATTCTAGAATTTCTCAACTATAAATAATAATTCTCCCCTGCTATCTATGATCTTACTTGTTATGGGATTATATCTTTTTTTTCCTATATTGTCAATTTATTGGCATCTCAGAACAATAAAATTGACATGTCGTCAATCTATCTTGAAAGGGAAACCTTTTTTAAAAAATAATTTATTTTGTGAAATATATGTATTTCACATCATTGTGATCCCCGGAGGTCACCCACCACCTTCTCTCCCTGGCCATTCCAACTGGTCCCCCTCCCCTAGTTGTGTACTTCCGTTTGGTTGTTCATATATTAGTGAAACCATTTGGTTTCTGTCTTTTTCCTTCTGACTTATTTCTGCCAATATGATTTCTTCTAGGTACATCCATGTTACCAAAAAAATCGTCAAATTTGTCATTTTTAATTGATGTGTAATAGTCCATTGTGTATATATACCACATCTTTTTCATCCATTCATCTGTTTTGGGACATTTGGGTTGTTTCCATGTCCTTGCAATTATAAATAGTGCTGCAGTAAACATCCTAGCACAGGTGTCCCTTTGTACAAGCATTGAGGTCTCCTTTGGGTAGATTCCCAGAAGAGCAATTGCTGGGTCAAATGTTAGTTCAATTTTCATTAGTTTGAGGGGTCTCCACACTGCTTTCCTTAGTGGCTGCACCAGTTTAAATTCCCACCAGCAGTGTAAAAGTGTTTGAAAGGGAAACCTTTCTGTGGGTTTTGATAAAAAGACTCCTTTTTATTTTGTCTGGTTTTAAAACTTTTAATATCTAGTTTCTCAGTTTTTCTGGATCTCCTTTTATGGCTGATTTCTGGTCTTTTTAAATCAAAATATAACTTTTAAAAGTCCATCTTTGATGAATTATTTAGGTCCTTTATCACCAAATTGATGTTTGTAAGTATTCCAAGGACTTAGATTATCTATTCTATATGTAGAATGAAATAATACAAATGTCAATTAATTTGACCATGTTGATTATGTTATTCAAATCCTTTAGTTTATTTTTATACTATTATTCTGCTACATTCCAAAAGCAGTTTATTAAAAATGACCTACTGTGATTTTACCATCTCATTTACCATCTCATTTCTCATCAAATGTTAAACAATTTTGCTTTATGTATTTTTTGTGGATAATAATCTTTTGTTAACATATAAACTCCTTTGTACCATTAAGTGTTTTTGACTTGGAATACTGTTACTCCTGCTTCCTTTGTATAAACAAGGCTTATCTTTACTCATATCCTTATATCCAATCTTTGTCACTTTAACCTTAATTTTTGTCAATATTGTATCTGGATTTTTTTCTAACTGAATAATATTGTATTTTGATGAGAAATTCAGATTTTTCTTATTGTAATAATTAATATTCTTTGTGTTATTCTTTCCATTTATTTTAGGGTTATTGTTTAACATATTTCATGTTTTTTCTACTTATTTTCCTCATAAGGCTTCTCAGTTTTCTCCCCACCTTAGGTGGGACAGAATGGCTAGGGAACTAGAGTTGGATGTTGACTTTTTTTGTAGATTGCTAAAGCTTTAGTAAAATACCAGTAGATTAGGCCCTGGCAAAATAGTTTCCTTTGAAGCATTGTTAACAAGGACAAAATGTTCTGGCATATTTCAAAATGATTCCTTTACCCTGTTTCTCCAGCAGAGAAACAGGGGCTTTCACTCCCATTTTTACTGTGAAGACCTGGAAGAATTCTAAGAGGTGAAACAAAAGGGTGAGTTCTGCACCATGACTAAGATTGCTCTGGAGTTTTTAACTCTCAGCCTTGTCCACTCTGAGCCTCTGACTATCAATTACATTTCAAGTTTTCCAATTACAACATTCATTGCTGAGGAGGTTTTTGCTCCTAGATTTCTATTCTGTAGTCAAATGCTCTACCCTTGAGTTATATCCCCCCTAGTTTTCTGTTCTATATCCACCTGTATATCTCCCAATTTGGAGATAGCTGTGTGTCCCACAACCCCATTCCCTGACAGATCTCAAAAAGTTGTTTACTTTTCA
>PVHY01007828.1:33863-65177 GCA_004024945.1 Uropsilus gracilis | reverse complement strand
CTCACATGGTGGTTGTGTCCATTTCCTATGGTAGCTGCATCTTCATGTATGTGAAACCTTCTGCAAAGGAGAGAGTGTCTTTAAATAAAGGGATAGCTCTGCTGAGCACCTCTGTGGCCCCCATGTTGAATCCCTTCATTTATACTTTGAGAAACAAGCAAGTGAAAGAGGCTTTGAAGAACATCTTCAAAAAGATGGATATGTAATCAATGAAATGAACCAATCTAGTGGAATCACTGAGGTTAAAAGTATATCTAAAAAAAGGGTGGAATATGTTATAGAGTTTAATGCTTGCATTCAAATGAATATACCTGTTTTTCTTGACCTGTAATTCTCACTGTGGCCTGCCTAATCTCTAAATTTTAGCTCTCATTGCACTTTTTTCCTCCTTCCGAGAACTTGTATTAAATATACTTTTGGTTTTGTTGCAATTCATTTAAGTTTTTGTTGGTATATTCATCGATGTTCTTTCAGAGTTCTCTCAAAAGTGATTCATATTTGGACTTTATTTTATCCACAATTCTTCCTCTGTTCCAGAATTCAAAGATTGAATTTGACATATATTCAATCCATACTTAATACACTGCTGGAATTGGTCACCTAATCAGTCAGTTATTGGTGAATTCAGAATTTCCAGTCGAATTTGTTATTGTGCTGAATAGAACCTTATTAATTTATTAAGTTAATTAATTCAATAAGATTTTATAAATTAATTTGAAGGCATTTTTTAGTAATATTTATCTTAGTAACATTGTATTACATTACATAAGTTTCACATGTGTTGTAAATCAACACCTGAGTGTATTATATTAAATCTATCACTAAAAATAATTTTATCTTTCACTATAAAACTCACCTCCTTTACACAATTTACCCACACACTTTCTGCCTATTCTTTTGGTAACCACTAATTTGTAAAGTCCAAAGTTTATTTGTTACATGCACTTCATTCATTTGCTGTGTTTCTCTATGAACTGTGTTACTATATTGGAATTTCTTAATTGCACATTTTAATAGTCAAATAATTTCTTCTTAGCCTATTAGTGCTTTTACAGAACAATGAAACTCCAAAGATTAAATCATTAAATCATTTGCAGTATTCAGTTAGAAATATTTGTCAATGATTATTAATTGCCTAATAACGGTCAGGTTTTGTGAAATATAATGGTTCCTATTTTTGAAACGGTATAAAGCATCATGATGTCCATTTGTAAATAAAAATCTAAGACAACAGTTTAAAGAACTTGTGGATAACTGAAATAATCATCATTGATGACAAAGTGTCCATATATCTTTTATACATTGTTATCTAATTAAAGTATAAATCTTCAGATACAAGCAATAGAGTCTTTCTAGAGTACTCTCTGGTTTTTAAAGATGGTAGATAAAATTAATGTATTTGGGATATAGTAGTACTTACTTTTCAACAATCATGTACTAAGAAAAATATTTGACCTTTTCATTCAACTGAATCATGTCATTATAAACAAAACAAAAAACTTTCCTAAGAAAATTAATCCAAATTTCTTTTATAGATATTTTTCCATCAATAGTTATCCCACAATATAATCTGTGACTTTATGAGTGATCTCTGATAGGATTATCATACGTTTGACTTTCATTATGATACAAATTATCTCGATATTTTTAAAAGGAAATATAACACTGTTACAGATACAGTTTAAAATTTAATTTAATATTAAATTCATGAACATTATTGGATGCCTTTAATTATACATATATATAGAGAGAAATATTAAATGAAAATAACTGGAAAATACAAAGATTCTAATGTGCATTTCAGATAGGGGCTATGTTAGTCTAAGTAGATTCCATACAGAAATAATATTTTAACAATATTTTATTTAGCAACAGATATTTACACATAAAAGCATCCTTCAATTTCCTTTTTGACTTCTTTTTGGAGATGAATCTCTCTGAAAGGTATCATAAATTCAGTTTATGTGCATAAAGTTCAGTTTTGTGATTTCTGGATAACAGAAGGCTAGGAAAGTCATCTCAAAATGTTTAACATCTGGGATAAACTAGAATTTCTCAGATTTTCTTGTGAATATTTGTCTGTTTCAAAGTGTTACCAAATGAAATTATGCAATATATTTATTTTGTATTTCTCAATATGAATTTATGCATTATTATTAACCTTGTTACATAAATGTATATATATGTTAAAATCATTTAACTTTTGTTAAAGTGTAACATATAGGTAAATCTATAAATAATTTGAAATTGATCTAATACTAAACTGTCCCTTCTTCCTGCTTCCTTAATTTGATAGTCAAAATAATTAGGGATAATTTTGAAATTCAGATACAAATTACTTAGTAGGCTTAAATGCATAGGGATCTCTCCATCCCGGCCCTAGCCTGAATCCTTGTGTTGCTAAACTGCAGGAAGGTGATAAAGAAAATGTGAAAGAAATTAAATCCCAGGCCTAAGACCATATTGTGACATTTTTAGAAAAAATGTCTTTCCATACAATTTGTATTTGATGATGAGTTTGTGAACAAATACTTTATGAAAAAGTATAGGTGAGTTATAGAATTTTAAATGATTTTATCTCTTTCAGATAAAGAGACCTGCTCAAAAGGTCCCAGTTTGCAAGAAAATTGCAATTTCTCTGTTTTTTTTTTTTAAAGTTTATAAGACTTTAATTTTTTAATGTATTACACACGCATATTACCTGGAGTTTTAAATTAAAAAAAGGAAGTCAGTGTCTCATGATGGACTGAAAGCAGGCTATGGGGTGAATAAGATAGTCACAACTTAGTCACAATTGCAAGGATTCCTGGGAATCACCAAATACTACTACATCCTGATTCCAAATTATTGCTTTAATGTAAAACCTCAGTACGAGCATCTCCAGAGATTAGATTGTTCCTCTTAAGTGGAACAAAGATTGTCAATAATGGAAAAACAAGAGAGCATGAGCATTTATGCATCCAGTTATATATCAAGCATGACCATGAAACTCTGCTCTTAGTTCCCAGCAGCCCCTACTCACAAAGTCAATTTCTTGACATGCTGGAAGTTGTAATTGTCAGCATTTGAGATCTCTGTAGTGTGGTGGGAAGTGGAGTCTTCAGGATGACATTTTAGGATGTCATTCACTGTCTCAGAATTTGTTCTTTATTGTTCCTCAGAAAAGTAAATCAAGAAGATGAGATCCTGAACCACCTCCACAGTACCAGAAATCAAAAGGGCAGAGATATAATAGTGGGAATTGCCTAAATTCATTTTTAAAATAATAGTACAAAACCTTACCCTGAGTTCCAGGAGGGGGAGATGATTTTTCTAGTTCATATGCCCATCATCTCTCTAAACAATGACTTCATGCATGAACCTAGCTTCCCTAACCCTGACTCTTGTCGCATGTATTTGGTTTATCATTGGAAAACTTTACTTAGTAAAATTAAAAAAAAACATTTTCCAGCCTTGAAGAACCAAGTGGGATAGAACAATGTTTCTCTGACATTCTGACATTCCTCTGGAGGTTCCTTTCACAGTACTCAATGAAAGACTAATAGTCAGCACCTCGCTCAGCCTTTCTTGTTCCTGATTCATAAATTTAGGTAGTCTGTGCTTCCAGAAAATAATTCCATTTGCTTGTCTTTTTCTTGGATGATTGTGACAATAAAGGAGGTAAAACTACCTTATTCAAAATAAGCTTATTTTGAGTATTCACAGTTCCATCTAGATCATTCCTGAGAATGACAATTTCCTTTTCCCTTTCTTTTCCTTTCCCCTACCAGCACCCCCAGATAGTCAGATTGACACACATTCCAGGTCACAACTTGGTCATATGATATTACTAGTGTTTTCAAAGTTAATTCTCATCAAGTTTTATAAATACAACCTTGTCCCCCATGTAATGATCTGAATCGGACAGTGACCATCATGTTCACTGTGAAAGAGGGTCAAAAGAATGGCACCTCTTCTCTGTCCCTGTGTCTTCCTAGGTTCTGTGTCACCTAGGTCCTTGACCATAGTGTGAGAATAATTTACTGTCATGTTTCTAACAGAAACAGAAGGAAAGTTTATTTAGAGAAAGAGTGAAAGCATGCCCAGAGAAAGGGAAGGAGAAGTCTGGGTAGGCAAAACCCAAATGAGTTTTTTTGCCACATCTATGTGATGTTTCAGTCTTCTGTGGGGGTCCCTGTTCCTGTTCTGAACTCTCTTTCTCAACTCCACTTTTCCCTTGGGAGGAGAGAGGGTTTGATGGGAGTTTCATGGTACCCCTCTACCCTAGGGAGATGAGGAGAGCTTTTGGTGGTTTCAACAAATTGCTTTTTGCCCAGAGACTAGCCAGTTTCAATTACACCTTCCCTGGGTGCTACTTGTTTTCTCCACGTCTTCTCAGCCTTTTGTCACATCAGAGGGGTTGGGTTTTTGTGGATCAGTCATACCTGCTCTTGGGGATGGGGCATTTGCCGGCCGGGGGGATCTCTTCCATTCCAGCTCCCTGGGATTTGCTGAATCCCCTTTTAGTGATTACACACTGGGAGATACTTGGGACTTCTGGCAAGTTTTTGGACTTCAGCTACCCCACTCTGCCCAGGTTGATTGACTGGCATTTTCTCACAGGGGATGAATAATTTTTAGAGTTTGACTAAGAGTGTGTTAGTTGAAATCTTTTCTTCTCTCTCTATGTCCATTGACCTCACCATTTAAAGATCTTCAAGGACACACAGAGTCTGACTTTTTTGCCTTTGTGTAAAGAAATGGTTGGATCCTTTTAGAGTAGACAAAGTGGGTTTTCCCCTCAACAATTTGGGGTCTCTAGATACCCTTCTGTTTTGCTTGGTTTCATTTAGAGGAAAAAGATTAAATTATAGGCATAAATAAAATACTTAATTTTGTGAAAGTCAAAGGAGAGAATAGCCTAATATTTCTGAGAAGAATGAACTTGAGAGACATGAAGGAAATGTCATTGTTGCCATAATGATCGTATTCTGGAATTGTCTTCTGGTAGTAAATTGTTCCAGAGAGGCTCTCCTAAACAACGTAAAGAGCCTTACATTTAATTGATTGCAGCTCTGTGCAACTGAAAGAGACTAGGACCTCACTCCAGCAACTTCCCGCCACCTACTCTCCCAGTGTTACTCTTAGATTAGATGTCTCTCAGATGTTTTCCCCATCCTTATTCTCATCCTTGAGTAGAACAGGCAATGTTCACAAGACTGGTGAATGTAACAACTTGGAAGAATGATTGTTTTCAGAATAAAATAAGAATGGCACACAGGATTTGAAATGTTAGTTGTACCTGGAGAATTAATAATGATGCATTTAGTCTGAATTATATTTTTCCATGATAGGCCAAGTTATCCAACTTATATTGTCATTTTTATTACCAATTAAAATTATCTTTTTTCCCCCTGATTCCAAATCTCTGTCTCTGTATCTGAGATTTTAAGCATGTGGGGGTGGTGGTGGTGGAAACTTACACAAATTTATTCTGAATTCCCTGAAGATATCATTAAAAATATTTTTAATATCTATAGCTTTAATTTTTCAAATATTTAATTCCTGAAGAGAATTATTGTGTAACAAAATTTGTGATCCTTTGGGAACAGTGTTCTTGGATCTCATGTCCTCTTGAGAATTTTTCATAATCTTGAGATATTTTTCTTCAGGGCACAGAAAACATAAATACTCCATATACTCGAGTGTTGATTTATTTGGTATTGTGTGTAATACTTAGAAAAGTACTCAAAATATGAAAAAAGTAAATTGTAGTAATATGGGAATTTAATACACCAGTTTAAAAAAAATCTGTAAAAATTAGCTCCTCAGATCTTTTACAAAACTGCTATTTATATATGAGAAAAAAACAATCATAGAAATGAGGTGATTCAAGTGAGCTCCCTCCAGAAATGAAGGGGAGATCACTGTGCTGTGTTCAGTATGTAGATAGAAAAATTGAATATTAAATCAGAGAGTTTTGTCTAAATAAACTTGTGCATATAATCTTAATTTTTTAAAAAGGTCTGAGTTTGTGTGTGTTTTTGGAAAACATGTTTTAAGATTCAAAGATCTTCAAAGATATGAAAAGATATGAAAAGATTGGTAAGTCTAAAATTTAAAGCTATATCTTATTAAATATAGTTTATAGTCACTTTCCTCCCTATTTTATCATTAGACTTTTAGCCTTAGCCTTCCTGAACTTTTCCGTTTTGGTTAAAGGAAAATGGTTTGAATAGATAAGTAAATTGAACATAATGAAAAATTTTAATCAAGAACTTTTTTTTTAAAGTTACCCCCTGTTCATAGTAACTAATGAAACTACAAATAACAGCATTCAACAGGTCAGAGTTTTAATGTGCAATGATGTGAATTTTATTAATTACAGTGTTTTGGGGATAAGAGGAACATGTAATTGTTGAAGTTGTACAAAGTATCTCCACCATAATTTTACAAAACCTTTATCATTTGCAATAAATTTTAACTAATTCTAATGTACTTGCCATAGATATACACATTCTAATATATTTGCTTGCTATAGACATATTTATTCCTACAGCTGCAGCAAGAGAATAATGTGTAAATGAAGAACAATTACGGAAAGATTGCTCTACAATTGTCAAATCTAAAAGAAATGTCTGGAAATGTCATTTTTTTCTACATATGTCTAGATTTTTAACATGATTTTATCAGCAACTCATTTCTTTATCTTAGAATCCTCCTGTAAACTCCCCTAAATATTATTGGAAGCAACTTTTATTTATCTTACATGTTCATTTTGTTCTTCTACATGCCATTTAATAATAATGCTATTCAATACATGTACAAATGCAGAAGCAGAAATAATCTCTATATTTTCCAACAGAAAACATTGTGTTTCAAGAATATCATGAATATTGTCACATGCATTTTGATAAGTTTGATGATCAAGATGCTATGGAAGATATTTTCTTTAGAAATATCATCAAATAGTTGTAAAGAAAAACAATATACTTCTCCTATAATTATTTGTACAAAATGTATTTTTAAGGGGAATATTTTTGAAAACACACTTTCAAATTTGATCCTGATTTTCAGTTTATGAATTGTGTCACCCTGAGCAATCATACTGTCTCAAACAGGTAGCATGTGTTGAGAATGGTCATTCTGTAGAAAATATTTCTTTAATTATTGTGAGTCAAATATTTGAATATCTTTAAGATACGGAAGTAAAGGTTACCTAAAATTTTTGTCAACACTATTCTGTGATTCGCTATGTCTTGGAGATTTTCACTTGCTCATCATCTCATTTAGATAATGCTGACCAAAAAAGTGTTTCATCTTTTCATCTTTATTTTAGAGAGTAAAATGTTAAGTATAATGTCTAGAAGCAGATGTAAATAAATATCATTGGTAGACATTTCTCCTAACATATTTAGTTACTGATTTTTTACTTACTGAATATATAGTTTTACTCATCTACTTATACATTTTAAAACTGTAAATACTTAAATAATTTATTTACGTATTTAAATTTCTTTGTAATTTTTAGTTACTAATTCACACTTATCTACTTTTATTTATTTTCAACAAACTATTCTGTTTCTAAAACTTCCTCTTAAGTCTCTTTCTTTATTGAACTCATTCTCAGCACTAAAAATGCAGAGGCAAATTCCTGCTTCGCACTAATTGCAAACAAATATTATTAGGTAATTCCTGATTTGTTTAAGTTTGATAAAGTAAACCAGTAAAGTTATATTAACCCTGTTTATTGAGGGTATGTGTGTCTCTGTGTGTGTGTGCATGTGTGTGCATGAAATGAAAAACATTAGTTGTAATAGTACATATCATGTTGGTCCTAGCATGAAGTTGTCTTTAATTGAACAGGAAAGGTTATTCATTTCATTGAGAGTAAAAGCACCTTTGTCATTTATTCACATTAAAAACAACAATTATAGAGGTTATCCTTTGGTAGAACTTTAAACTGAAGACCAAATTCCCTGTCCAGATACTCTAGAAATGTAAACTATTGTCTTCCTGGACCAACCATCTTTAAAACTTCATTGAACATAGTGTTATTCTCACTTAATGTCATTTTTCTAATATTGCCTTTACCCCCAGGATCACGTCTATTTTCCTACTGGAATCATCATTTTATTTTTTGTTCTTGCTTTTTCCTAGTTAAACCTGGGTAAACTAGAAGATGCTAATGGGGAACCATACAAAGGTGACAGTTTTCATCCTAGCAGGTTTGAGTGATGATCCACAAGTAAATGTTATATTATTCATCTTTCTGCTTCTCACCTACTTGTTAAGTGTCACTGGCAACCTGACCATCATCATACTTACCCTGGTGGACACTCACCTCAAGACACCCATGTACTTTTTTCTTCGGAACTTTTCCTTCTTAGAAATTTCCTATACTACCACATGTATTCCTAAATTGCTGGTTACTATAGCGACTGGAGACAAAACTATATCTTATAATTGTTGTTTAACTCAACTGTTTTTTGCCTTTCTTCTTGGAGTAGCTGAGTTTTTCTTACTGGCTGCCATGTCCTATGACCGCTACGTGGCCATCTGCAAGCCCCTGCACTACACCACCATCATGAGCAGCAGGGTCTGCACCACACTTGTTCTCTGTTCTTGGTTGGCTGGTTTTTTAGTCATCTTTCCACCACTCACCTTAGGCCTAAGCCTTGATTTTTGTGCTTCCAACATTGTTGATCATTTCTACTGTGATACAACTCCTATGTTGCAGCTCTCCTGCTCAGACACAAATTTCCTTGAGACAATGGGGTTTGTCTTAGCTTTGGTGACACTTGTGTTCACATTGATATTGGTAATTATATCATATAGTTGCATTGCCTTGACCATTTTAAGAATCCCTTCAGCTAGTCAGAGGAAAAAAGCATTTTCAACATGTTCTTCTCACATGATTGTATTATCCCTTTCTTATGGTAGCTGCATTTTCATGTATGTTAAACCATCAGTCAAGCAAAGAGTATCTTTTTCCAAGGGAATTTCAGTGCTCAATACTTCTGCTGCTCCCCTCTTAAACCCTTTCATCTATACCTTACGGAATGAACAAGTGAAGAAAGCCTTCATGCATATGATACAGAGGATTGCTTCTTTCACAAAGAAATGAATACCCTGTTGCATTATATGAAAAGGAAATGAACAAAGGAGTCTCAGCTAATACCAATGTATTCTATTGTAGCTTGCAATATACAATTTCTTCCATTATCCCCTTTCATATTTACTATAGTCATCTTTACTCAAGATTTATTCATGAAAATCTTTCCACAAAAGTTGATTTTCTCTAAATTATTCATTAGAAAGATTTTTTTTCTTTAATCTCTTGTCCTTTTTCTCTGGAAATATGTGTGAAATTGCATGAAATTTTTCAACCTGCCTCTGTTGCCTTTGATTTCTAGTTAGTCAAGACTGTAAATTCTTAATTTGAATTTTATTTAAGTAGCATACAACTTGATATTAGTTTTTTTATTTATAATTGGTCACAACCAACTGAATACTAATATTCATTTGTGTTTTTTAGTATTATCAATTCATTACTATAAATTCAATTTAAAGTGATTAAAAGAAAATTTGAAGAGACTAATCATTCTTGTAAACCCTTGATTGAAAATGTTTTTTTTTAAAATAATGATAAATTCAATTTCAATATCCTGACTACATTTGATTGTCTTAATGTGCCATAAGTTTGGTTAAATCATACATCTAAGTCAAACCACTATTTCATCATGAACTATTTGAAAAACTACTTATATATTTTCAAATGTCTATTATCTAGTGGCAATTAACTATAGATGTTCTGTAACACTTAATGAGAGTCTCCTACTTCTAAACTAAGAACTCTCTACTCCTACTTCTTCTCACTCCCACACTTATTAAAGTCCTATCACCTTCCTTTTCTGTTATTTCAATTGTCTGTTATATCACTTTATATTATACCTACTAGAGCTGTTGATCTCTGAATACTGAATCTTCTGACTGTTTACTACTGTTCTTTTGTTTTGTTTTTAATTGGTTCTTGTAACACAACTTTTAAATATGGGCGACATTTACTCCTTAAAAGTGTCTCCCCTGCAATTCTGAAATGCTTTTATCAGAAGTGCTTTCAGGTTGTCAGCAGTAATGAAGTTGTTTTCACTATCCCAGTGAAGAAATTGATATCTTTTAAACATTATATTAAGCCTTTTCTTCAGATGTTCCTGAGTTGCCAAGCAAAGGAAAGTAAAAGGAAAAATTTCTTTTCTTCAGATGTTCCTGAGTTGTCAAGTAAAGGATATTTAATTAAATTATTTACAGAATATGAGCTCAAATGAAAAGCAAGCATTTATAATATGTTGTAAATTTTTTGAGATAGAATAAGTCAATTATCTATGTAGCTTCATCTTTAATACATTCTTTTTAAATAACTCAATTGATTTTATACTACAAAATTGTTCTAATTTGTTAGCTAATGTGTTAATAAAATTAACTGATTTGAATTATTTCTAAAATAAATTCTAATAGATATCCTAATAGATGTGTAATCCCCCATCTTACTATGGACATGGATTTACTTATGTTTTTACATTAATCTTAAAAAATTTAAATGACAACCCTTAACATACCCTTATTTGTTACTCAAAGGAAACCTATGAAAAATCCCATGCTTTGTTTCAAAATTTTCCCATTTAAATGAAATCTTTTCTACTCTGAATTAAAAAAAAAAGATTATTTGCTAATTTTTTATTGTAAATACATTGCCAGCATTTTTTATTAACTTGAGAAATCAAAGTTAAATCACGTTGCCATTATCTATAATAAGTCTTTAATATATATATAGATAATCATCCATAAAAATTAAGTGCTGGAAAAAATCTGAATTTTTTCTTAATATCTCAAATGCAAAATACATGAAAAATTCATTCAAGGAAAACTGCAATACATTTCTAAAAGAAATAGAAAATACATAAATGAGAAAGATAGTCCTTGCTAACAGATTTGAAAAATTAAAATAGTCCAAAAATCCATAATACCAAAAGCAATTTACATATTTGATGCAATAACTACCAAAGACCAAAGTTTAAGTGGAATTCTTGAATGAAAAAGAGTAAACATTACTGAAATCTTTATGTGGTGAGGAAAAAAAAGGCATTTTGACAAAAAAGGAAGAGGAAGGCATTATCATTCTTCCAGACCTCAAAATATACTGTATATATGCATAATCACAACAACATTGCACTAGAATAAAAATAGATACACAGACCAAGGGAACAGAATTGAATTGAGAGCTTAGAAATAAACCCACAGTTATATGGAGAATTGATCTATGACAAATGAGCCAACACTATAGAATGAAGTAGTTTCAGCATATGGTATTGGAACAACTGATCAGCAACATGTGGAAAAGTGGGGAGAAAAGGACATATTTGCCAATATTTTTAATCAATCAATAATGTAAAATAAAATGTATGGCTATGTATATGCATATATATGTATGTGTATATATATATGAAATACTCATATATTATATACTGTATGCATGTGTGTGCATTTACAGGAAGAATCTACACAGAAAGTGAAAAATAGTGTTTCCCAAGACATGATATTAGAGTCATTTTTTCACTTTTTAAATTTTTTTCTCTTTGTCTTTATGTATATGTATCACTTTTGTGATGAAGTAATTTTAAAGATCACAGACTATTGCAGTAACATACAATTAAAACTAATTATTAAGATTGAATTGATTTGCTACATTTAAGTCTGTTATGAGTCTATTTTATAAGATTATGATTTTTTTATAGTAATGAGAAATTTTCTTGTTGGAGAAAAATAGAACAGCAAATTTTGTTTTAGGTCTATAACAAGTGATGTAAATTTCACCTAATCATCCCTGGAAATCTGTAAATTAATTAATTAATTAAACAACTGAATGATCTTTATTTTGCACATGAAAACACTTTCTGAATATCAGTCTCTAGGGAGATATTTTGCCCATTTTTTCAGTTTCCTAATTTCAGTGAATTCCCTTGTGTCTTTACTGTGCCCCCCCAAAAAAAAATCTTACCTTAGTTAGGACCATGGGATATGTAAATATCCTGTACTTGACTGTGTGCTTCTTTCAAGATTTTTGTCTCTGATATAAAACTCCAAGGTAATGACTATGGAAAACATTCTGAAAATGCAAAGAAATTGGAAGGATTAAAATAATACAGGTGTTCATTATCATGTGACAGCTGAGGTATAGTGAACGTGAACTTAAATGAAATATGAAAAACGTTTGAAAAAGAATGGTATTCACTTTTTACCTTTTATTTAAATTATAGAGAGGAAAACATTGGGTTTTTTTCTAATCCCTTTAATAATTAAATAATATTCAAAAGGGTTATCAGTCTCAATTTAGGTACTCTATATATCTGACTACATGCTACAACAAAAATATAAATTCCAATGTACCCTGTATATGGTAAGTCAAATTTTAACTTGCCTTCTTTTGATTCAGAATTTAGGGGAAAAATTAGAACAAGTAAGAACATTTAATTTGTCATTAAATTGTCATATTAGGCCTGTTTCTTTTGATTGAGAAGTAAAAATTCCTATATAATTTGGTATGGACATATACTTTACTACATATATAAAATATAACATGTATTTTTCATTTTCTTAATATAATTTTATGGACTTGCAGCTGCATTGGATGAATCATGGAAGAAAAATGAAATCTCAGCTATTCTGCATATCTTGAGGACATCTAATGAACATATTTACTTTTGATTCAAAATGTGTTTATCAAAACTTGGAGGTATAAGGAAATAATAATGAAGTGAAGAAATAATGTCTTAATTATGTATAGTATATAACATTACAAAATTCCAGAGATAATGAATGCAAATGCATATTCATATTTTAATATAATAAAAGGAAAATCTTAAGGGAGATCAAATAGCTTTATCTTAGAATACAAAACATAGTGTACAATGTGTACAATTCATAGACAATAGATTAAAATGGATAACAAAAAAGCAGATAACATTCAGATATGTCTTAGATAAAAATTCTAAGGATTAAATAGCCTTAAAAATTATGTATGACTAAAAGGATAATGTTGAATTATTTAGAAAAGCAGATAATTAATTGAATCAAAGAGGGAAATACTTATGTGATCTTTGATTTTTTTTCTTTATAGTTTCTGTTTTTAAAATGGAGGAAAAGCTTTTAAATTATTGCCTGGCAATTATGAAAGTCTGGTAAAACAAAAAAGTTTTACTCTATCATGAAGAATATAAGAAGTAGGAAAAAAACCCAGATTACAGATATTGCAACTATGAAATATTGCTAAAGCACCAGACAGTGAGAAGTAATGACTGCTTGAAATAATTTTACATTAAAAAAAGATACAGCCTCTTAAAGTAATCTGCGTAGCCATGAAGAAATATGAGATCATTATAAACTGAAGAGAGTCAAGGAATGATGAAAACATTGGAAGAATAATTTTTGCTTTTTTGCTTTTATTTTATTTTATTTTTTATTTTTCTAGATCGTACAGAATTACAGCACTGGTAATGACTTACTGGGAACACTCAAAGTGCTGAATCTAAAGGTCACCTACAAAGCATTTAAATAGGTAAGCATACTGAGTTAAAAACAAATTAAACAATACGCCAGTAAAGTAAGAAAGGGGATATAAAGTGGACCTTGAAGATGAATAAATAAAGTAAAATATTAGAGAGCTAGATTGACTAAATTCAGGAAAGAGGAAATATAAACTGAATAGTGTTTTATGGTAAAATCTTTGAAAGTTGAGCCAAAAGAGTAACTGAATTGTTCAGCTGAATTTCAAATTATTGATGAAACTTCTTAGAAAGTGGTAATAAAATCATCTCAAAATCTTGTCAAGAGAAAGCATTCTATTTGCATAAAAATGACTGATATAAGACATTAATTTTACTGAACTCAAAGTAGATTTTTCAAATTATTTGATCACAGATAGGTTTCTGGAGATGGAACAGTCTATGGCTGAGAATGAGGAAAACAACTTTCCTGTGGTTTAATTTTTGTTTTTTCTAACTTTGATAGGACAAAAAACAGGAAATGAAGAACAAATCAATGGAAATAGAGTTTATTCTTCTTGGACTGACAGATGACCCTATGTTACAAATTGTGATTTTTCTTTTTCTATTTTTCAACTATATCTTGAGTCTTATGGGAAACTTTATCATCATCATCCTCACTTTATTGGATCCCCATTTCAAGACTCCCATGTATTTCTTTCTCCGAAATTTCTCCTTCTTAGAAATTTCATTCACAAGTGTTTGCATTCCTCAATTTCTGATAAGCCTTCTGACTGGAGAGAAAAGAATTTCATATAATTGTTGTGCAACTCAATTATTCTTTTTCCTTTTATTAGGAGTTACAGAATTTTACCTTCTGGCTGCCATGTCCTATGACCGATATGTGGCCATTTGCAGGCCCCTGCACTACCCAATCATTATGAACAGCAAAGTGTGCTATCAGCTTGTAATTAGCTCTTGGGTCACTGGATTCCTAGTCATATTTCCTCCTTTGGCCTTGGGGCTTAAACTGGAATTCTGTGCTTCTAAAACTATTGATCACTTCCTCTGTGACACTTCTCCTATTCTTCAGCTCTCCTGTACAGATACACATCTCATAGAACTGATGGCCTTCATCTTAGCAGTGGTGACACTTGTAGTCACTTTGTTGCTAGTGGTTCTCTCTTACACATTCATCATCAAAACCATTCTAAAATTCCCTTCTCTTCAGCAGCGAACAAAGGCCTTTTCCACTTGTTCATCACACATGGTTGTTGTCTCTATTACTTACGGGAGTTGTATCTTTATGTACATGAAACCATCAGCCAAGGAAAGAGTGACTTTGACTAAAGGGGTAGCTGTGTTGAACACCTCTGTTGCTCCTTTATTAAACCCCTTCATTTATACTCTCAGGAACCAGCAGGTGAAGGATGCTCTCAAGGATGTAGTTCAAAGGTTCTGTCATTTTCAAAATAATGGGACAAAATTTGGGCATAAATAATTTGTTATTGAAACATGAATGGAAAAATTGAACATAATTTTCAATTAATTAGTTCATAGCTGCTGTTTCTACTTTCCTTGATTATATCACAGTAGGTTACACCATCTTCTTGATCCTTGCATTTCTCTTTGCTTTTTTTTCTGAGTAACTCTTCCTGCTCAGTAGTAGTACTGCCTTCTAAATTCTGACATTGATTATCTCTTTAGTTAGAAATATCTCTTCTCAAAACTAATACTTTCATGTACTGAATGCTCTCTAAAAATTAACCTTACTAGTATGCTAAGCTCATTAGGTTAACATATTTGTGCTAATTGCTAAGCATTGTTTCTGCTCCGAAACACTGTTTAAACCCTGAGAGGCAAATTTAAAACATAATAACCATTATTTAATGAAACTGTTATGGTATTGAAAAAGAGATAGAAACCTAATTATAATAATCAAAATAATTTTCCAAGGAAAATAGTAATCATTTATGTAAAAACTTTAAAGATAAATAAGGAAATATAATTTCAAAGGTATTATAACCAGAGTATAAAATGTGCAAAGGAATTGAAATTCTTCTACATCTCTTTCACCAGGAGAGTTACAAGAATATACCAGTGTAAATTATTAGTTTTGTGTAGAAATAATTGAAGTCCAGACTTTGATTAAAATTGTTTATATAACATTATAGTCTAAACTACAAATGATATTAACCAATGAAAGGAATTCACAATTCATTTGTATCTAGGATATTATTAATCAATGAAAGAAATTTAGGATTTATTTACATCTGGGTTTGAGGAGCTTTCCATATATTTAAACTATTTGTAACTTTAAAATGTTTGAATCCATTATGTTTAATTAAATTTTTTAGGTATACCTTATATACAAGTGCATATAGTCATTTTAAGGCAATGACTTTGGATGAATTTGACACACCCATGACAATAAAGATAGAAAATGCTTGTATCAAATTAATAACTCCCTTTGCCTCTTCTGAGTTATTCTTAATCCTCTGAGTCCATTAAGTCCACACATGTTCACTAATGTCTTTCAGTCACTACAGAAAAATTTTGCCATTTCCAAAATTTCTTATAAAAGAAATCACAAAGCATGAAATCTATGGTTGCCTTAACTTTCTCAGTATAAAGGTCTTGAGGTTTGCTCATCCCTATTTTATCGCTTTTTGCTCATGTGACTTGGCAGAATCAGTGTGTCCTTTGCCATGACTCACCTTTTCTCCTCTATCATTGATATTCTCCTTCTGTCAGTAATTTGTTTTTGATATAAAATCATATATTTTGGCCAGTGTTAACAATCAATATGTATCATATTTTGAAGTGTCTATGACAGAAAGCCTATATTGTCCCACAATTTCATTGCCATAAACTGTTCAAGAGACTGAAAGGGGGCTGCTCTTGTTTTTGTTACTTGATTCGTTACCTTTTTTCTCCAAGGCAAATAGAACATAAAGAATCATGCCTATAGGAGAAAAACTAATAACTGTTTTGTTTTTTTGTTTTAGGAAACTTCTCAATTCCAAATTAATGTGCATTATTATTTTTTAATTCAACAATTTCAAAGGCTCAACCTGCTCTTAAAGAGTGGGGAAAGAAAGTTTGGACAGAATATTGAGAAAATTAATACCAAAGATCTCAGGTTGGAGTCCTATAGAAAATGGTTCAAGAAAGTATGTGGGAAAATAGCAATGACTCAGTAATTTCTGAAATGCACTTATTGAATAGTATTAGCAGTTAAGTTGTTATTTCTCACTTATTGAGAATCCACTAGGGAATCTTGCCTCTGCTTATTAACCTAACTGCAAATACCTCTGGAGAATAAAAGCCTCTACTTCTCTTTCAACTCCCAAATTTTGTACAAGTTTTTCTTGTTGTCAAATGTACATTAGAATTAGATAAGAAACAAGTCCCTGGATAATGGCATCCTAGTTTCTTCACTGTACTCCAAGACCAACTAAGAATGTCATATGTAAAATTGTGGTGGCAATGACCATTGAATATACTTTGAAAACAGCTAAAAATGTGGCCTCAAAATTGCCCATTATTATTTCTATACTTAATCTCCATAGAGAATGATGTCAATATCTACACAAGTTTAACACCTTCATGTTCATCTTACCTTCACTATTAGGGTGCCATTTGAAGGTCCTGATATGAATGCTTAGATCTACATAATCCATTTGTAATTTTTCAAGTGCTGTGGCACCCACATTCAAAATTATGTTTTCATAGGTGACAATGTAAGGGTAAATAGAGGAATGAATGAGGAAAATGTGATAAAAGGAAAATGAATTTTATTATGATTACAATAGTTAAATTCATCTATTTTAATGGAGCTAGATATAACTATTCATCTGTAAAGCTGTCTCTCAATGAGAACAAGATATCTGTTGCAAAAAAATTCTTTGCACACAGACAATCCCTGCACCTCAAAAGACAATGATGCTGGCTCATTGTTCGTTCATTCATTATCTCAACAAGCACAGAGGTCAACACACACAAGAGGTTATAAACGATATGCCAGAAATGCTTCTTGAAATAAAACATTTATAGATTCAATGACTAATGAGAAAGAGGCTCATAGACTAATAGTGTCTTAATAGAAATATTACCAAAAGAGAAGGGGAAAGGCGGAAAGCAATGCGAAGTGGGGGTCCCAATGGACTGTGGTAGGGACTACAGATGTTTTGATGATAGGTGTGGTGTTGCAACATACATTTGAAGAAGTGTAAACCTATACCTCTGAATAATCATGCACAGTGTTGTAAACCAACATTACCTCAGTAAAAAATGAAATAGAATAACTTTTAAAAGACTCCATATGATAGAGGGGTCTAAGAGCTTATTGGTTTGAGGAATTTTTCCTTAATGAACTCTTTTCTGTCTACTTCTTATTTCTTATAGAGTCAAAGGTACTTAAATCATGAAATTTATGTTTCAATGAATAAAAGCTTAATGATAATTACAGGTTCAATGGGGCATTGTTAACACCAAGTGACTTGGCACTCCAGACAAATATGTGTCTTATCCTATGAGTTCACAAACTTTGGAGAATTTTTTTAAAAATCTGCAGTTAAAGTATCTTGAATAATGTGACCATTTTTAGTGAATAAAGTCATTAAATATCTTCTGTGATATAAACTATAAGTTTGTTCCTGAAACTATGAAATACCTAAAAGTAATATTTTCAGAGGAAATGAAAAATAGATTATAGGATAAATCAATGAAAAATAACAAAAAATAATAATATTAGGAGTTTCTCATAATCATTCAATAATAACAGTGGTACTCATTCTTTTAGTAATAGATGAAAATAGCTTGTAAATGTGGGAATTAAATAAGACTTTCCTTCACCTATGGATTTCTATATAGTTCCAAAGACAAAGTATTGTTTATCAAATTCTAAAGGTAGTCACCAATAACTGAAACCAGATATTTATATTGGTATTATAAACAACTGGAATATTTAGCTTACAATCCTGAACAAAGAGAATGAGATAGAGAAAAGATGTGATTCTATCTAAGTGAAAGTAAGTTAATGGATGGAATGGATACCTGCAAAAATAAATCTATTTTTCCTTGCTGGAGATTTGTTGAAATAATTAAAATGCATATTCACATTATTGTTGCCAAACAAGAAAAATATATGCACTGTATATTATTCAAAGTTATAGATTCACCCCTCTTCAAAAGTATGTTTGCACAACATACTCATCACCAAGATAACCATAGTTCTCTATCATGGTCCATTGGAACCTCTCCCCACTTTTCTCTCTATCTTTCCCTTCCTCTCTAGTAATATAATATTTCTTCTAATACACTTATTTTTCTGGATTGAAATTATTTAACATAAATTTCCTAGGTGAAAAAAGTAGAATTGATGGAAAGGATGACTTTGATGAAGAAACACTGAATCAGCTAATACTTTTAACTGAAACCAAATGTATATGAAATAGCATTGGGTTTATTTCCTACCTCAATCCTAGAAAACCATGTATGATATTGACAAAAGACATACACTTACTATCTGTAGTATATTTTTGCCCTCAAGATTCACTTTTTAGATGAATATACTTTTTTTAAACCTTTATTGAAGTATGGTATAACATATTCAAAGTACATCATGATATATTTTGACATTTAAAAATATTTTATATTTTTGTAAGAATTGTGGAAGACTGAAAATGAAGTAGGAAACTAGAAAATGGATATAGGCAATCATTTATGAACAGGACACCCCAAGAACCCAAGTCCCCAAACCAAACAACAACCAACTAGAGTCAGGAGAGCACCCTCTCCCAAACCAAAGCCTTAAGTTCATTCATCAGTCTGATTGCAGAACAATCATGGATCAGGATGGTGCCTCCAGAACCAAGTAAACAATGAACATGAACAAAATAACTGTTAGTTTAACAGTGCTAAACTAACAGACCAAAGCTATTCTGGGAAAAGTAAGCCAGGTAACATATACTAACTCAAAGGGCCTCAGTAGCTTAAGAGACTCCATAGACCCAATAAATCAGCAAGAGACACTCAATATCCAAACCCTTACTCCTTGTCCACTATACCCATATTAGCACCTGATTTCTTGTCCCATCAGTGGCTACCCGCTCAAGATCCTTCTCCACTTAAAAAGCTTTTCTGTCCTTTTCTAACAATATCTTGTTTTTCTGTAACTTTGATCTTGACATTGAATTCATTCCTCACTGATGATAAGAACCAAAAAGGCTCACCTGGGGTCCAAGAAAGCCCACCTTGGGACCTGCTCCTGGTTCAAAACGATTCCCACAATTGTGATACGAACTGACCAATCATCTTAAAATTTTTCTTTATGTACCATTGTAACTCTCTCTGTAATTCCCATCTCTCTAACCATCCTTCAGGAACCATTTATTTGCTTTCTGTAATTATAGCTGTGATATGTGTTATAGAATTTGATATGAATGGAACAATGTCACATTATTTTTAGGTTAGCTTTAGGTTTTTAGGTTGGCTTTAGGTTACCTCAGTCTAATTACTTTGAGATCATCCATGCCATTACCTGCATAGATAGCTTTATTCTTAATGCTGATACCAGTTTTATATATTTGCCTGTTGATATGCAGTTGGGTGTATCCAGTTGTTGACCATTATAAATAAAACTGCTAAGAATTTTAGTCTTTCGTAGCTTTTGGGTAAATGTCTAGAAATGTAATTGTGGGTTATATGATATTTAACTTTTTAAGAAAGCACCAAATACTTTTCTAAAATAATTAAATAATTTCTCATTCTCATCAGCAATGTATGAACATTTCAGTTGTTTTATGTGTTTGCCAATGTTTGGTATGATATTTTTAATCATTCTAAAGGGTGGATAATTACATATCATGATTTTAATTATATATCTCCACTGGTTAATGAAGATAATTTTCTTCAAGCTTGTCATTTGTATATTTTCATTGAAAAATTGCTGAAATTTTCATTCATTTTTACTAGGTTATTATTAACTTTTAACATTTTTTAAATTGTAAGTGCAATTTCTTTATACTTGATTCACCAATAATTTCCACATTCTATTTTCTTTCCATCATTTAATCATTGAATTGAAAATAAGAAATTCTTAATTTTGATTGGCTGAACTTACTGTTTTCTTTTAAGAATCATGCATATATCAGACCAGGAACACAGCAAACAATAATCACAATATTGTTAATTACTAACATCAGTTTCTTGATTCATTTTGATTCTTTATTTAAGAATTTGTGTGGGCTTTTTTTGTATGTGTGTGGATAGCTATGCTTTCAGTAACTTCTGTGTGACCTAAATATTTTATGAGGTGATTATAAAATATATTCTTAAATTAATTCAAGATATATTTGATGAGTGTGTAAATGGGGGTTAAATAAAAAAGAGTACTATAAACACCCAAATATCCTTAAAATCCATTGTTTAGCCAAACCTCTCGGCTCTTTTTCATAAATATCTTTGACTCTATTATCTCTATTATAAATTAACTGGTTCATTTATATCTAAATTATACCAACATTTCTCAATAGGTTAATGCAGTACCCCCTCACCTGTCCCCCTAAATCTAAGATAATTAATATTAAATATAATTTTCAAGAACAACCTTCTAATAAGAAAAACATTGGATATTACAATGTAATGCTACTTAGTTATAAAAAACTAAGCTCTTGCCATTTATACCAAGCAAGGATTGAGAAGGAGGAAATTATATTAAGAGAAATAAGTCAGAAGGAAAAAGATAAATAACAAATGGTTTCAATCATCTGTGAAATGTGGAGAAACAAATAAAAGGGTCAGATAAAGCCAAACCCCAACCTATAAAACAAACCCTAGAAGTCTAATAATAGACTTGAGGTCATGAGAGGAAGAAAGAGGAAGAAGGGGAGGGTGGAGAGGAGGTCCTTTGAATTATGGGTGCCTTTATGGTAGATGTGGGTGGTGACATAAATCTAAAGAGGTATGAGCATATACCTATGAATAAAAAAAACCTGTATAAACCAATCTTACTGTAATAAAAATAATAAATTTATAACAGGTACAATTTAATTCTCTGTTAGCACTGTCAGGTAGATAATAGCACAACAAAACAGTGAATGTTAATGTGGATGGGTAAATGGATATTAAACATAGAACTTATTGATGGTATTCCAGATATAATGACTTGAATGCAATAAAAGCAACTTGAGATTGCATTTATAAAACTGATAATTCCTATACACAAAGCCTTCCAGAAGCACTATTAGATCAAACTTAAATCCAAAATACTGTTTGGCACACAGGTCACTTCATGTTTTATCTTTATCTTCATAAAAAAAAATAGTAGCTGCAACATAGTTTTGAATTATTCAAAATAAGCATAATTTTTTACTGAATCTTAGCATTCTGCATACATTTATCCAGCTAAGAAGTGTGT
Source organism: Uropsilus gracilis (assembly GCA_004024945.1). NCBI lineage: Eukaryota > Metazoa > Chordata > Mammalia > Eulipotyphla > Talpidae > Uropsilus > Uropsilus gracilis. Next base: position 43,235 of record PVHY01007828.1, on the reverse strand, counting down.
GTTACAGCTCTCCCACTTTACATATGGAGAAACTAAAGCAGAAAAAGCCTGCATAGTCTGTGCAGTGTCCTGTGTTAAGTATGTAGTGAAGCCTTAGCAAATTAATGGAACATCTCAAAAATCCTGGAATAAGCATTAGATACACTAATTCTTCAAATTCTATGGTTATCTAACACCTTTGTTTCATTACCATATATTTATATTCTAATCTACTTTCTCTGTCTATAGTATCAGTATCTGAATATAGTATCAGCATATTCATTATTTTCTCCTTAAATCCCTTCCCAGATGTCCAAAATTACTTAGAATACATAAGATATGTCCATAACAAAGTCAGTTTTTAGAAACTAATACGTAGTGAGATGGTTTTTAAAAGTTGTATTACAGATTTGAGGGAGGAATTTATTGTAACAGAGTGAAATTCTTTCTCATTGGGAGAAAAGAAGGTGAGGACAAAACTGAGTTACAGCATTCTCTTACAATAGAATCTCCTAAAAGACATAAGCAACATGTCAGAAAAAGATACTTTCTTTAAAGAAATTCATGAAACATATTCTCTATTCTTTTCTGATGAAGTTGTGATTTGTCACATTTCTATAACTGCTTTTTTGAAAACCATGACATCTTTTGTAACATATCCCTAAATACTTCTTTTACCTGCTGGTTCCTTAAGGTATAAATAAAGGGGTTTAGTAAAGGAGCAATGGAAGTATATAACAAAGCTACATCTTTGCATACAGTCACCCTTTCCTTTGCAGTTGGCTTAATATACATGAAGACGCAGCTGCCATAGGTCATGGAGACAACAATCATGTGGGAAGAACAGGTGGAAAATGCTTTGGTCCTCTGCTGCGCAGAAGGGAACTTCAGAATGGTCTTGATGATGCAGGTGTAAGAGAGAATCACCAAGACCAATGTGACCACAAGTGTCACCACAGCTAAGATTAAAGACATTAATTCTAGGTGTCGTGTGTCTGTGCAGGATATCTGTAAGATGGGAGAAGTTTCACACATGAAGTGATCAATTTCTTTGGAAGCACAAAACTCCAACTTTAGTCCCATGGCCAGCGGGGGAAATATGACTAGGAATCCTGTGACCCAAGAGCTAATTACAAGTTGATAGCACACTTTGCTGTTCATAATCGTAGGGTAATGAAGGGGCTTGCAAATGGCCACGTAGCGGTCATAGGACATGGCTGACAGAAGGTAGAACTCTGTGACTCCGAATAAAAGAATAAAAAACAATTGAGTTACACAGCTATTGTAGGAAATGGTTTTGTCTTTAGTCACAATGGTTATCAGGAATCTGGGAATACATACTGTTGTGAATAGAATTTCCAAAAATGAGAAATTACGGAGAAAAAAATACATTGGTGTCTTGAGGCGAGGATCGAGTAGAGTGAGGAGGATGATGGTTAGGTTCCCCATCAAGCTCACAGTGTAATTAAGAAACAGGAAAAGGAATGTCACAATTTGCAGTTGTGGGTCATCTGTCAATCCTAGAAGAATGAACTCTATTTTTATAGATTGGTTCTTCATTTCTCTCTTGTGAGCCTTATCAGATCTGTATAAGAAAATAATAAAATTGAAGAAAAACAGAAAAGTAACATGAATTAAGCTATATATTTGCCTATACAATTTAGTCATATAGAAATATCTAAAAGCCGGGCACGGTGGCACATGCCTGTAAGCACAAGCCAAGGAAGTACGGTTGGGACTGGGAATCGCTTGAGTCCGTGGGTTCGAGAACCGCCAGGACAACATTGCGAGACCGAGTGCCAAAAAATAGCTGGGTGGGTGTGATGGCACGCGCCTGTAATCCCAGCTACCTGGGAAGCTGAAACTGGGGATTGCTTGAGTTTGTGGTACTCTAGGAAATGTGAATCTGTGGTTCCCCAGGCAAAAATAGTGAGACCTAGTCTCAATAAATAAATGAATAAATAAACAAACAAATAAATAGCTAGATAAATAAAATAAATAATCTATAAACCTGAATATATGTAAATTAGCTTAAGTATGTCTAATTAAACAAATATATATATATAAACAAAACACATACCAAAATATATATCTACTTAATGTAAAGCAGAAAATGATGTATTATCCCTAATTTATCAATTTAAAAATGGTTTCTCCAGTCTGAAACTACTGATGAAAACAATTGTAATAATTTTAAACAATTGCAATAATTCTAAATTTTTTCTACTCTTTAGTTCTCTGTATTATAATAGCCCTCTTAAATTTTCCTCTGAAATTTAAGCTTTCTTGAGTAATGTACTTTTCCCCCATACTTCCAAAATATCTACTGTTTTGCATGATTTTATTTTTTTAGGAAATATGTTAAGGAAATATGCTATTTAAAAGGTGTTCTTTATTATTTCAATTCAATTTATGCAAATATATTAAGTGATTTGTCTTTGTAAAAATGAATATCAGGATTATTTTTCACATACAGAATTCAGGGCTCTATAACAACTTCTGTGATGATAAGTAACTGGGACAGCATTGATTTCTAGTAATAATATAGTATCTTCATTATAAATTTCAAATGTTCTCTGCACTGAGGCAAAACGATAATATTACTTGTTTCCATGGCTGCTTTTCTTATAGTCAGATGAAATATTGCTTTTCACCATACATGATAAATAAAAGAGAACATGACAAAGCAATATATATCGATTAAAATATTTCACAATTGTTCTTCTTAAAAGATGTAATCCTATAATTTTCTAAATAATTTTATCCCTATTTTCACTTCCTCTACATTTGTTATAATCTATTAAATGTCCCAGATACTATATTGCTTCCTCTCCTTTCTATATCTAGAATTCTTCCATATCATACTATCTTTTCTTTATTTTTTATAATTTTATTCATTTATATTTTGCATCATTGCATTTCCTGTGTTTCTCTCACTAGTATATCATCTGTAAACTCTCATCCTGATCTGCCTTTTCTGTACAATATGTCACTATATACATTTTAAAGAAGGGGGCTCTTAAAAGACACTGTTATATTTACCCATTTACATATGTCTTATTAAATTACACTAATAGACAATTTTATCTACTTACTTTTTTTTATACTTGGATTAAAAACTAAGATTTTTTTTTTTATGTTCAATGTGATTTTCCAAAGGATGTATTAGGGAATAGCTTAAGTGGTTTTAGTAACAATTGAAGGATTGCAAAGTGGTCACAAACTTATCTTGTTAAGGTATTTATGACCTTGACATGACTCCTACATTTATTCTAGTTCCTAGGTGTGGTCTGGGAATTAAGCATACAATTTCTGTTATCATTGTAGGTCTAATGAACTGCTATAAATGTTATTTCATTTTAGAGGATAGATGCTTGGAAATTTATCCACATCTCTTTACTTTGGGTAACAACAAGGGAAATTAGAAAAATAAAATTTGCAAGCAGTAGCATATAAATAAAATAGATAAAAGAACCTGTAAATATACAACTGTAAATTCTTTATCTCTTAAAAATTATAAAACATGAAACACAGTTAATATTAAATTTTACACCTTTAATTGAACTTTTGTATGTATGTACCTACTGTTCCCCTATGTATATATGGGGAAGATGTATATTAAGATAATAGATGCAACTTTACTGCTTGCAGACAAACTGTACTACCTAATCTAGACAATGATTTTGATGAAAAGAGGCAATGTTCATACATAATGCTTGTCTAAAGAATGGTCACATTTCTTCAGATTCATACTCACTTTAAAGTACTGAACTCAGGTACAGATAACTATACTGGACATCCATCTTCAATTCCAGATAAGCTATATTTTGTGAAATTCTGTTATAATCATTGTTTTTGAAAACCTCAAATAGTTATTCTTTACAATAAAATAAAATGAAATGAAAAACTAAAGTTGAAATAGCTATACCTATTTCAGACCATAGCTCAGACCATTGTCTGATGAAAGATAAGGCACTGTTCCAAGAAATAGATTCCACAATGCTGCATTTTCTTTTCTTTGCTTACTACAGACTCCAGAGACCTATTGAAATAAAACACAGAAAATAAAAACCTTTTCTCTTAGGAACAGAGTTCCAAAAGGAGTAATTATTAAAAATTATAATGGCAACCTACCTTAAAAGATGAGATCAAAGTATCCCAGAGGAATATCATAAATGGTATTGGAAAATCAATGAAAGACTAAGCAAAATCAGCAGTTTACTGTCCTGGACAACATTGGGAAAATCCCATATGGTTTATAGCAGCACAAGATATTAAGGTTTAAATGAATAGTGATAAAAATGAATACAATTCTGTTAGATTTAAACACTTACATTTCCTTCCATTCAATCCAGCAATTCCCCTACTGGGAATTTACCTCGATACCAAAACACTAATTCAAAAGAGCACTTGTAACTTGCATGTTTATAGCAGCACTATCTACAATAGCCCAGATTTGGAAACAACTCAAATGTCCCAAAAAGCTGTGATAGATTTACACAATGGAATATTATTCAGCAATCAAAAAGACAAATGTTAGGCATTTGTGATAACATGGATGGACCTTGAAGGAATCATACTAGCAGCAATAAGCCAGAAAGAGAAAGACAAAAATTGGATGGTCTCACTTGTAGATGGATATAGGGAAAACTAACAAAAGGTCAAGAAAAAGTCAAAAGTAGCAAGATGGCAACAGAACTAAAGCAATCAGCTAGGGAGGGGAAGGGAAATCGGGAAGGGAATAATACAAAAGATCAAGTGGAAGGTTCAAGGGTGATTTGGTGGTGAGAGAACCTAGGAAAATATAAAAATGTAAATATATAGATATTAATAAAATATATTAAAAATAAACACAGTCCTTTTTCTCCCTAAGCAATACTCTAGATTAAGATATGGTATCTCTGCACTTGCCTTACTGATAAACAAATGATAAAGGAAAAATGATTTTGGTTGAATTTTTTCATAATGGTCATCATCAGAGCAAAATCAAGACATTAAATAGATTAGAAAATGTGGTGTGTTTTTAAGAGAACTGTGTATGACATGATCCTGAATTTACCAATTCAAAACTGCTCTAATTCTGAAAAAGTTCTTGAAATTTTCAGTGCTTCTTTTGTCTGTGTGAAGGAAAAGTGATAAAATATAACTAGCATTCACAAGGCTTTGACATGTTGTAAATGGCTAATACATGGGGTAAATCATTTTGGAATTTATCTCCCTCAAAGTCAATGCAGTTTCAACTTCCATTCTCCTAGAGAATGAATCACTAGGAATGTGAAAATTTTTATATAACTACCCTCAACTATTTCTCTGTGACGCAATCATTCCCCACAATCATTGTATGCATGGAAATACTATTGCTTAGCGTTTTTTGTTGTTGAAAATAGAATGCAGAATAGATTATGTATGTGTGTATATATATATGTATATATATACAGAGAGAGTAATATAGTGTTATACATATATATATTCACATATAAACAGAATAGAACAAAATTCCTTTTATTCACTCTGATAAATACTTATTCTTTTTTTTAAACCCTGATATGACATTTTCTTATGGTGAACAAACTCTTCCTCCTTCCCCTTTCCTAACCAATTTGATTATCTAAATGTAAACTTTTTTTTACACTATAAGATTAAGTAGTCACAACTTTTTGACTTTCTGGATTTTTCCTTTTTTTGTGTGCTACTTACTTTGCCCATGGCTCCCAGAGGGGTATAACTACTCATTATAGCTGATAATTAATTTTTTAAACAAATTTAATTAGATTAATAAAAACATTGGTATGACACTATATTCCTTTCAAACTTATCACCGTTATCAGCAATAAAAACTGTGGCAAAGACCTTGCGGTGATCCAAAAAAACATACACTCATGGGCTGACCGAACCGCTGAGAATACTCACGTGATAAGTAAACGGCATACGGTTTCCCGAGGGAGATCCACCTCATTTGGGTCTTTAGGCAGTCTCCTTGGTTAGAGTCACTCCTCATTTGCTACTCCATCTTTCCTTCTCCCTCCAGTTACCCCTGAAGACCTTAGAAGCTAGGTCATAGGCCAATAGCAAACATACACGCATAACTGTAACAAACTAGTTGATATAATATTCAGCATGATTAAAAGTCTTCCTTTGTATTCAATTGCTATTAAAAAAAACTGTTGCACAAATAAACTTCACTGCATGCATGCTTTCCGTGTGCAGTCATTCTTTGGGCCTTAGACTGGTTCCTGTAGCTTCCCACCACCCCCATCTGATTTATCCTGCACGCACGGTGCCCAGGTTCCGGGTTCACTAGAAACCCACACAAACCTTCAGTTTTCTGATGCACAGTTCACATTCAAATTACCTGGATTGATCTAGTGCAAAGGTATTTGCATAATTGTTATATCTAGACTGAATGTTAGTTCATTGGAATATCCACCTTCTAAGTTTGATTTATCACTTTCTCTTCATGTAAATCCTAGTACCATACATCTCAAGGCAGGGACCTCGTGCTGCCATGATCGCTATAGGATTTGATGCAGGCTCAGTCCATTTCCTCTATCTAAACAATTTTGCAATCCTGGTACCAATATTATCTTTAGCTTTTTTCTTAGATGTTTTGTGGCTTCATCGGGTATTAAAAAATGCCAATTTCCCCTTGTTATCTTTTGTTTCCTCTCTTTTCAATTTAATCTATAAATAGGACATTCACCATTTATTTCACTACCTTGAAAGTGTTTGTATAGGAAACAGTAAGTGTTTCTTTATATTGGTCTATTTTCAGAGGTACTTTTGCAAATACAAATGTTTCTACCAGGTTGCTTTGTTGTTGCTGCTATTGTTGTTTTCTCTTGAATTTGTGTTCAGACTTCACAAACTGTGGCTTGCCAGCTAAATTGCTACATGTTTTAATTAGAAAAGAAAAGAACATGTTTTGTGAAACACTTATTTACTACTATTTGTCCAAATATAGGTGTTTTCATGTTACCAGAGCAGAACTGATTTGTTACAATAAAGATCTATGAATCTAATATACTACCTGGCAGTTTTTTCTGACCCTTGAAACTTGATGTGCTTTAAGTCAATAATAGGTTCAGGTTATCTCTATTAGACAACTGAGATTAACTCCTGTTCTATTCTTTGAGTTTTGATTACTTTCTTGCTAAATGGTGTACAATGACACCTCACCTTTCAACCAGTCTTGAACAGTTCCTGCCCCACAACTCAAATGGTTAATTTCTCCCCAGCATTTTGGTTTATTTTAATGACAGCTAGATCGAAAGATTTTCATGTGGGCACTGGTGGCTTCTTTACTATTGGATTGAAATCAACTACTGTATTATCTGCATATAGAATGAGAGAACTAAAGATTATTTCTTTTTAAAAATCACAAATGTATTCACTTTGAGGAGTAAAGGATTTTTATTTATATTTTTAGTTTACAATTCTTGTATGTTTTTACATGGTTCCACTTATCTTGATGCTTGAAATTATTTTCTATGATAAATGACAGCTTGAAATTAGCAGTATCTTTAATGTAATGTATTGGCAATGTAACAGAATTCTACCCTTTCTATAGTTGCACCTATGCTTTATGTAGTCAAGCTTTTAACTTTTAGCTATCATAACATATGCAGGATGATATTTAATTGTCATTTTATTTTGCATTAGTATAATGAGCAATGATGTTAGGGATCTTTCCGTGTACTCACTTACTAGCCATGTATTTTTGGTGAAGTACTTGTTCAAGCTTTCTGTTGAATTCTTCTTATTACTTGAGATTTGAAACTTCTTTGTGTATAGCTACAAGTTCTTTATTTGATATTTAATTGCAAATATTATCTCACTTTATAAGTTTTGTTCTTTTTTACTGAATTGGCTTTGGTTTGGTTTACAGCACTGTGTCTTTTACAAGGTATAACTTCACACCTCCTCAGATGTGTCTCATAAAGCTGTGCCAACCATCTAGAAATCCACAATCCTCCCTTAGACCCATTGGAATCTTGTCTGTTTTGCTCCCTGTCATCACACTATGGCCACCCCAACTCTAAATTTAGATTTCTAGGTCTTGTTTGGTTTGGATTTTTTAATTCTCTCTTTTGTTTTGATCCTCTCTCTTGTTTCACACGATGATTAGTGGAATCATCTTGTATTTGTCTTTTTTCTTATGACTGACTTTGCTAAGCATAACCCCTTCATTTCCATTGTTTTTTTATTTTTTTGTCTATTTTTTTTTACTGAGGCAACTAATGGATAAGAAAACTGTATATTTAGGGTAATATATTCAGACAACTTCATATGTATGTTACCCTACCATTCACCACATAGGTACCCATAATATGCCAACAGAGAAGCTGAATTGAATCCTTCCCTAATCTAACCCTTTCAACAGATACCTCTGTTAGCCTAAATTCTATATTCCACTTGAGGGGAAAGTTATACCCCACATGTGAGTGAAATCATCTGGTATTTACCCTTATCTTTATGACATCTTTTGTAAAGAGCCGGCACAGAGTTGTGAGAAAGGATGAACGAGAGAGATTGACACAGTTACAGACTGCAGGCTACTGGAAGCATGGCCAGTAGCCATTTATTACCCTGATAGTCAGCTTTGTATAGATCCCAGGGAATGTTTACGATCAGTCAGATGAGTGGCTAGTGCACAATTGAATTGGGTAAAGCATTAGTTCTCATGAGATAATTGTGAGCAGGGATTCACTCAAAAAGGAATGTTTCTTAAGGTAAACATTGGAGGGATGGAGACTGATCACCAGAGATCAATCATGCCATTCCATCTTCAGTGTTCTGAAGACAGATAAGAGTAGAATGAATTATCTTCATCCCAGCATGAGACCTGTTCACAGCCTCTGACAATCTTTCACTTAGCATAATTCTTTCATGTTGGTATAGATAGGCTAAATCTCTTTATTTTATATCTGATCTGTACTCCAATGTACACACACATTTGCTTATGCACATATCTCCCCGTGAGGACTGAGATCCATAAAATGACTATTATAGCAAGTAATATAAAGAAAAAAGCAGTGCATATATCCCTTTCAATCAGTGCTTTTGCATGATGATGCCTTAATGTTTTTGCATGATCAACTTACAATTTGTTCCATTTTTTATAATTGCTTTTTTGAAAAGCATGACATCTTTTGTAACATATCCCTAAACACTTCTTTTACCTGCTGGTTCCTTAGGGTATAAATAAAGGGGTTTAGTAAAGGAGCAATGGAAGTATATAACAAAGCTACATCTTTGCATACAGTCACCCTTTCCTTTGCAGTTGGCTTAATATACATGAAGACGCAGCTGCCATAGGTCATGGAGACAACAATCATGTGGGAAGAACAGGTGGAAAATGCTTTGGTCCTCTGCTGCGCAGAAGGGAACTTCAGA
>PVHY01007828.1:0-33763 GCA_004024945.1 Uropsilus gracilis | reverse complement strand
CTAGAAGCACAGAACTCCAACTTTAGTCCCATGGCCAGTGGGGGAAATATGACTAGGAACCCTGTGACCCAAGAGCTAATTACAAGTTGATAGCACACTTTGCTGTTCATAATGATGGGGTAATGAAGAGGCTTGCAAATGGCCACGTAGCGGTCATAGGACATGGCTGCCAATAGGTAGAACTCTGTGACTCCCAATAAAAGAATGAAAAATAATTGAGTTGCACAACTATTGTAGGAAATGGTTTTGTCTTTAGTCAGAATGGTTATCAGGAATCTGGGAATACATACTGTTGTGAATAGAATTTCCAAAAAAGAGAAATTACGGAGAAAAAAATACATTGGTGTCTTGAGGCGAGGATCGAGTAGAGTGAGGAGGATGATGGTTAGGTTCCCCATCAAGCTCAAGATGTAATTCAGAAAGAGAAACAGGAATGTCACAATTTGCAGTTGTGGGTCATCTGTCAATCCTAGAAGAATGAAATCTTTTTCTATAGATTGGTTCTTCATTTCTCTCTTCTGAGCCTTATCTGATCTATATAGGAAAATAATAATATTGATGAAAACTGAAAAGTAATGTGAACTTATATATATATGTATAAACTAACCTATACATTAATCTATATCTGAGCCCACACTATTGATATATCAACAAATTAATAAACTTAAATATATATTCATAGTTATATCACAACTTCTGTGGTGATCAGTGAATGAAACAATGCTGATTTTAAATAGTTTCATAAGGATTCTAATTCTAAGTTTCAAGTGTTCTCAGCATTAAGACTACGCTAATAATGTTACCTCATTTCATGACCTTTTTGTTATACTCAGATGAACAATTGTTTTCAGCTTATATGATAAATTATATAATTTATGACAACAGAAGGAGCACTTTTCAATTAAAATATTTATCAATTGTCCTTTTTAAAAGATGTATCTTATAGGTTTCTACATAATTTAGCTCCATTTTTAATTCCTCTGTATTTGTTACAAAATTATGAAATATCCCATATATTTTATTTCTTCCTCTCCCTTTAATATATAGAATTCATACTTCTATGTCATACTATCCCCTTACATATTAAACATGTCACTGTACACATTTTAAAAGTAGTGGTTCTTAAAAGGCACTATTATATTTATGTTTTTGTATTTGTCAAATTTACTTGATATATCATTAGCTACTTACTAATTCTTTTTTATTCTTGTATTAAAAAGCTAAGAATTTCTCATCTATTGTAATTTTCCAAGGAATATATATAGTGAATATATTTGTGAATAGCTTTAGTGTATTTAATGAAAATTAAAGGTATTTAATTTCGCTTTAGTATATTAGTGAAAATTGCAGTCTTCAGCTGCAAAGTGGTCATAAATTGTCTTTTAAAAATATTTATGACCTCAACATGACTCCCATATTTGTTCTAGCTCCTAGGTGTGATCTGGGAGTAGGCATACAATTTCTTTTACCATGCAGGTCTAATGAACTGCCATAAATGCTATCTCATTTTAGAACATAGATGCTTTGGAATTTTTCCACAACTCTTTACTTTGGGTGAGAATTCATAGGGAAATCAGAAAAATAAAATTAAAATGGAGTAGCATACAAATAAAATAGATTAAAGCACCTGTAAGAATGCAACTGTACACATTATCTCTTAAAAATTATAAAACATGAAACAGTTAATATTAAATTTAACTCATTTAATTGAACTTTTGTATAAATGTATCTACTGTTCCCCTACATACATACAAAGAGGAAGTATTTTAACATAATAATGGTAATTTTACTCTGTTTGCAGACAATTTGTACTATCTAATCTAGATATTGATTTCAGTGATACTTGCTTCTGTAAAAAATGCTCACATTCCTTCAGATTCATACTCACTTTGAAGTCCTGAGCTCAGGTACAGATGACTATGTTGGACATCCATCTTAATTCCAGGTAAGCTACATTTTGTGAAGCTTTGTTATTATGATTATTGTTTTTCAAAACCTCAAATAGGTATATATTCTTTACAATCAGATCAAGTAAAGAGATGCAGTTGAAAATAGCTCAAAACATTATCTGATGAAAGATAAGCCACTGTTTCAAGAAGGAGGTTCTATAATGCCATATCTTTACTATTAAATGTTGCAGTTTTATTATATTTGCTTACTACAGACTCCAGGGATCTACTGAAATAAAACACAGAAAATTAAAAACCTTTCTCTTAGGATCAGAGTTCCAAAAGGAGTAATTATTAAAAAATTATAATGACAACCTACCTTAATAAAAGTATCCCAGAGGAATATCATAAGTGCTTTAGGAAAATCAATGAAAGATTGAACCAGATCACCAGAAGTTTACTGTTCTGAGACCGCTCTAGAAAATTCACAATATGGTTTACAACAGCATAAGTTATTGTCTTATTATTGGATATTATTGGAAGATTATGTTTGCAAAAATCAACAGAAGCCACTGTAGCCTTTATTATAAATCATTATATATTTGACACCTAGTGGTGTATATGTTATTATTAATTATAGTATATTGTTGGACTAATACAATAGTGTTTGTGATAGAATTTTAATAAAAAGCATTCGGTGTCCAAACCTTGAGATATTTTACTGCCCACCCCTGGTGCATGGCTTAACAAAGTTGGCATGTGCATACAAGTGGAAAAATTCACGATACATCAAAAATATGATTGAATCTTAGAAATAGGATGTAAATTAAAGAAGCTGGATATAATATTCATGAGATCATTCCTATGGTTCTAAAAATCACTTCATCATAGGGACAGAAATTTACCCAGTGGTTTTAAGAGATTATAAGCAGGTGTGATTGACTACAGAAATATCTTGAGATATTTTGGGGGTGACAGAAACAAACATGTCTTAGCCTTTATTTTAGTGGTGCCTATGTATGTATAATGCAGGGGGAGGACTGATTGTCTCTTTTTGTTCCAATACCATGCTGCTTTCATTATTTTGACTTTGTAGTATAGCTAGAAGTCTGGACTTTTAATACTTTCATTCTCTCTTCTTTTGCTGCGCAGAAGCTTTTTAATTTGATGTAGTTGCAGCTGTTGATGTTTTCCTTCTTTTTTTTTTTTTTTTTTTTTTGGCATCTGTAGTCATGTCCAGAAAGAAGTTCCTGTAGTATAGGTCTTGGAATATTTTGCCCTTATTTTCCTCCATGTAGTTTATGAATTCAGGTCTTATATCAAAGACTTTTATCTATTTTGAGTTGGTTTTTCTACAGGGTTTGAGGGAGTGATCTAGTTTTATTTTCTTGCTTGTAGCAATCCAGTTTCCCCAGAACCATTTGTTGAAGAGACTGTCCTTGCTCCATTGTATGGTTTTTCTCCTTTGTCAAAGATTAGTTGACCATACATGTGTAGCTTTATTTCTGGGCATTCTATTTGGGTACACGCATCTGTGTGTGTTTTTATTCCAGTACCATGTTGTTTTAATTATTATGTCATTGCAATATAGTTCAAAGTTTGAGATTGCAATGCCTCCATTCTCTCCTTCTATGGTCAGGAGATCTTTGGCTATTCTAGGTCTTTTTTGATTCCAAATAAATTTTAGTAATTTTTGCTCTCTTTAAAGAATGTCATTGGAATTTTTATTGGGATTGAATTGAATCTGTAGATTGTTTTTGGCAAAACAGCCATTTTGACAATGCTAAGCCTTCCTTTTCATGAGCAAAGATATGTCTTTCCATTTCTTTAGATCTTCTATTTCTTTTATTGTTTTATCATTTTCTTTGTAAAGGTCTTTCATTTCTTTTGTTAGGTTTATTGCCAAACATTTAATTTTCATTAGTGCGATTATGGAGTGGTTTTCTTAATGTCTTCCTCTTCACTCTGATTTTTTGCAAATAAGAAAGCTACTGATCTTTGCGTGTTAATTTTGTAGCCAGCTACCTTACTAAACTAGTTTGCTTCAAGTAGTTTTTCTGTGGATTTTTTTTTTTTGGGTTCTCTACATAGAAAATCATATTGTCTGAATATAGTGATAGCTTCAATTCTTCATTTCCTATTTGTATTCCTTTTATGTCTCTCTTGACTTAGTGCCCTGGCTAGTAATTCCTGTACTATGTTGAAAAGCAGCAGTGAGAAGAGAGTGGGCATCCTTACCTCATTCCAGATCTTAATGGGAATGATTTTAGTTTTTCCCCATTAAGGATGATATTTGCTCTAAGTTTGTCATAGGTAGCTTTTATTAGGTTGAGATATGTTCCTTTTATCCCAATTTTTTAAGGGTTTTTACCATGACTGAGTGTTGAACTATACTGAATGCTTTCTCTGCATCTAATGTTATGATCATATGGTTTTTGGTTTTCTCCTTATTGATGTGATGTATTATGTTAATTGTTTTTCAGATGTTAAACCATTCCTGTGCCCTGAGTTAAATCCCACTTGGTCATGGTGAATAATCCTTCTTATGCATTGTTGAATTAGGTTTTCCAGAATTTTGTTTAGAATTTTTGCATCTGTGTTCATTAGGGATATTGGTCTATATTTTTCTTTCTTAGTGCTGTCTTTGTTTGGTTTTGGTATTAGCATAATATTTGCTTCACAGATTGTGCTTGGCATTTTTCCTTCTTTCTCAATTTTTTGAAAAAGTTTTAGCAGTAGAGGTGTTATTTCCTCTCTCAATGTCTAGTAGAATTTGTTTTTGAAATTATCTGATGCCAGACTCTTGTTTAAGAGAGAGTTTTGATGACTTCTTGAATTTCACTGCTTGTGATTGGTCTGCTTTAGTGCCCTATTTCTCCTTTGTTTAATTTTGGCTGGCTGTAAATTCTAAGAATTTATCCATTTTCCCCAGGTTGTTGCATTTATTTGCATATAGATACTCATAGTATTCCCTGATTATCATTTGGATTTCTACTGCGTCAGTTGTGATTTCACCTATTTCATTTTTGATTCTGTTTATTTGAATGTTCTCTCTTTCTTTTCTTTGTGAGCCTTGCTAGGGTTTATCAATTTTATTTATTCTTTCAAAGAACCAGTTTTTGGTTTTGTTGATCTTCTAGATAGTTTATTTATTTTTCTTTTATTTTTATTATTTTTTGTCTTATGCTGGGTTTTGTGTTCTTTTGCTGAACTTTTTCTATTTCTTTGAGTTGGGAGATAAGGTCATTTTTATGGTCTGTTTCTTGATTTTTGATATGAGCCTGTATTGCTATAAACACTCCTTTTAATACTGCTTGCCAAGTCCATACATTTTGGAATGTTGTGTTATCATTCTCATTTATTTCAAAGTAGGTTTCAATAGCTTCTTTAATTTCTTCAATTATCCAGTTGTCATTTAGTAGCATGTTGTTCAGTCCATGTATTGGATACTCTCCTTAGTTTCTTTTCTTTGCTGATTTCTAGTTTGATGCCTTTATGATTGGAGAAAAAAAGTTGGTATTATTTTAATCTTTGTGATTTTATTAGTATTATTCCTATGTCATAATATGTGGTCAGTTTTTGAGATTTATCCACGTGCATATCGTATTACCAACCCATTTTATGGCTAAACATTTTGCTTTATACATATTAAAAGTAATAGGCTCTTGAAAGATGCTGTTATATTTACACTTTTGCATTTGACTTATTAACCTTTATAATAAGCAAATCCGTTGGGTTAAAAAACTAAGATTTCCCAATTTTAGTGTAATTTTCCAAGGGATGTGTTAGGGAATATCTTTATTGTATTTAATGGTTAAAAAAAGGATTGCAGTCTTTAGCTAAAAAGTGGCCATAAATTTGTCTTGGAAAATATTTATGACCTTGCCATGACTTCGTTATTTATTCAAGTTCAAGGTGTGGTCTGGGAGTAGGCTTATATATTCTGTTAACATGTAGATCTAATGAACTGTTATAAAAGTTATCTCAAATTTTAGAGGATAGATGCTTGGAAATTTTTACACATCTCTTTGCTATGAGTAATAATTCATAATGGAAATAAAAAACTTAAATTTAGATGAATCAACAAACAAGAAAATTGATTGAAGCACCTATAAGTATGCAACTTTAAGCACCTTATATCTTAAAAATTTATAAAGCATAGTAGTGAAATTTAACTCCTTAAACTGAACTTATTTATGTATTACTGTTCCCCTAAATGGATATGGGGAAAATATATTTCAACACAATGAATGTAATTTACTTGTTTTGCAGACAAACTGTACTATCTAATCTACATAGTGATTGTGGTGAGAAGAGCAATATAGGCATATCTTACTTCTGTAAAGAATGTTCACATTCCTTCAGACTCATACTCACTTTGAAGTTCTGAACTCAGATACAGATAACTATATTGGACATCCATCTTCAATTCCACATAAATTGCATTTTGTGAAATTTTGCTGTAATGATTATTGACCTTCAAAACCTCAAATAAATAAGTATTCTTTACAATAAAATAAAAGGCTACAGCTGAAAATAGCTCAAAACATCATCTGATGAAAGATAAGCCACTGTTCCAAGAAAGATTCCACAATGTGACCTGTTTACTATTAAATGTTTCAGTTTTGTTGGTTTTTGTTTTGTTTTGTTTTGTTTTTGTTTTGTTTTGTTTTTTTATGATTGCAGCTACAGACCCCAGGGATCTGTTGAAATAAAACACAGTAAATAAAAACCTTTTCTCTTAGGATCAGAGTTCCAAAAGGAGCAATTATTAAGAATTACAATGACAACCTACCTTAAATTAAATGAAATAAAGGTATCCCAAAGGAATATTATAAATGCTTTAGGCAAAGGTCAATGAAAGATTGAACAAGATCACCAGTAGGTTACTGTCTTGGGACAGTCTTGGAAAAATTCCAAGATTGTTTAAAACAGCACAAGATATTGTCATATTTTATTGGTTATAATTGGAAGATTATGTTTGCAAAAATCAACAGAAGCCATTGTAGCCTTTAGAAATCTGTAGAAATTGTTCTATATTTTGACACCTAGTGGTGTACATGTTATTATTGACTGTAATCTATTATTGGACTAATATGATAAACTTTGGGATAGAATTTTGACATAAAACATTGGTGTCTAAACCTTGAGACATTCACCACTCACAGCTGGTGCATGGGTTAACAGAGTTTGGTATGTGTTCAATGGGAAAAAATCATGATATGTCAAAAGCGTGATTGACTTTTAGAAATATCATCTAAATGAAATAAGCCACACATAATATTCTTTGGTTCCATTCTTATATTTCTGGAAAACACTACATTAAAGGGACAGAAATTTAATCAATGTTTTAAGGGCAGATTATAAGCAAAAAAAAAGTTCTCTCAAGAGAAGTTCTTGAGATAACCTTTTCAGGTGACAGAAACACATCTTGATCTTTATTTTAGTGGTGACTGCATACTTATAAATGCAAAGAAAGGAAACAAATTTTCTCTCTGCCTATGGTAAGAGGTCAGTTCTAAAACACCTTGATTTTTTTCCAGTGGAACTAATTTTAAATTTGTGAACTCCAGAACTCTGAACAAGCAAATTTTCATGGTTGTAAGTTATTATCCATCTTCCCATCATTTATTGCAGTGTCCACAGAAAATGAATACCGTACCCAATGAAAGATATGTCAATATATACATATTTATTGTATCAATAATCCAACTTTCAGAAGATGAGAGAAGAATCCTCTCCTAAATATGTCTTTTCAAAATATTTTTTAAGACAGATGTCTCAAATTTTTTTTCCTGGTATGAAAAAGCCTAAAATTTCTAGAATAATTGTTAAGAAGAAATGAAAATATGAATGGCTGAGCTGGTGGAATAGTGAAGAGAACTGATAAATATACAGAGAGTAAATGAATCTAAAAGAGGTGATCACAAGCAAGAGAAGGGAAAATGTGTTGGCCTACATAATGCACTTCACTGGACTCTGTAAAATGAAATAATGCTGCAAAGTTTGGGTTTCCTATATAGGGACCAGCTATGTTACATGAAGACACATTTTTATTGAAATCTGAAAAGCAAGAAAAATACTTCTTGAGCCATTCATCTAATTTTGAGCATTTAGTTGTTTCCACATCTTGGTTGCAATGAACATGGTAGTGCAAGTTTCTCAATGCAACAATTTTGAAGTAAGGTACATTGAGTAAATGGCATAATTAAGTTTTTAAATGAATAGTGATAATAATGAATATAAAGACAAACCATACATCCATATTAATAGAACTATCCATAAATGGAATTTTTCCAGTATTGAGATATTTACATAGTGTTTGAAGTATCTATACAAAATACTTGCTAGTTACAAAGACAAAATACTATCTTTAGGGTGGACTATCCTTTAAATAATCAAATAATCATATTAACCAAGAAATTGAAAGCATCACCAATTGAATATAAGTGAGACCGTTCATTAAATTCAATGAGAAAACACTATCATTTGTGTTTTCACAGTGAGAAAACTGAATAAGAATGGATATCACAATCAAGCATCAAAACCAGGCATAAGTTGAAGGACATAATATATAATTTCTGAAAAACTATTTCCAATCAACATTTTCAAAAGTTAAGGAAAGGAAGCTATTTTAAATTAAAGGGGGTTAAAATATACGACAATTAAAAAGAACATATATCTAAACTATATTATTTTTCTACAAAGGGCTTTTTTTGATAATTGTGAAACTTGATTAGGATTGGAGGATGAGATGTTAATAATGTATGAATATTAATACAGTGAGTTGTATTGAGTTTATCTAGAAGATGTTTGTATGGAGTTTATCTAGAAGAATATTTTTTTTGTATGTAAATACATAATACTATATTGAGAAGCAGGGGGAATATCAAATTTAACAAGTTTCCTGTCAGGAGTAACCTCACTTCCCAGTAGAATTGGTCAGATTGTCCTAGGATAGTGGACTTCTGAAATTCTTATTGGCATTAGGTATATAAGTCATCACTATTCACTTTTAGGAGACTCCTTTTTGGTGTTAGTTCTCTTTTTCCCCATTAATTTGTAAATTCTTAATAAATCAGGGGACATTTTACCTTTTTTTTTTTACTTCAAGAAATCCACTAGTATTTCTTAGCAAAATTAAAAAATTTGGATTTTGTCAATGTACAATTAGAAGTAATAATTCATTATTAGATACTTTGGGTACTTTTCCAAAGATTTATCTTAAATTGTACTTTTTAGTTGATTCATTTAGAATTTATATGAAGATGATTTCTCCATCTAACTATGAGGAAAGCAAACAGAAACTGAATCTTTTCCGACTTGAAAAAGTGATTAATGGTGCCAATTGAATTCTCTCTAATATCTGGATCCAGTGATTTTAGAAAGTACGAGTAAATATGGAGGAAATAATTTCCAAACTGCTAATCTCTTTTGAGTTTTTCTCCAAAATTCATTGGTATTAATCTTTCTAAGATAATTGACTATATTATGAAACAATATTAATCAGGCAGTTTTGATTAGTTCTTTCATATTCCTATGTGGGGAAACTATGTCAATAAATTCTGGATATTATGTCATTTCTGACTTGACATAATTATCTAGATCATGAATGAATGAATTAAATATTTAGATAAAAAATAGAAGTGATTTGCTAGTACAATCAGGATATCTACTGTTTATTTGGTATACATTTTTCTATTTTTGTGTAGATGCAATATTGAAAGATTCTTGATTAAATGATCCAGTATGAGAAGACTTATGTATTGGACTGAAGAAAAATAACAGTTAAATGAAATGAAATAAAGGAACAATAAATAAATAATATACTTGGTAAGATATGTATTGGTATTTCAATTATAAAGTATATATTTTCATATGTTCCATGCAATTAAAAATATGTTGATCATCTAAAGGGTTTTTATCAACTGCAATTGCAAATTTACACCACTTTAATTGTCTAGACATTTTAAGACCTTTTAATATAATTTTGAAATATGCATAGAAAGTCATTTTTCAAGTAATTATGTTTCAAATAGTTTTGCTCATTTAGTAAATGATCCCGTATAAGTTAAAATTATCATCCAAGTTGAAATGGGGAAAAGAAAAATATATTATAAATTTAACTAAGGCTTAAGCAGAGCAATTAAAGGATATCAGTTGGTGCAGGCTTTAGTTTTAGGTATTGTCTGTTTTGTTAAATCGCATCAACCTTTTAAACTTGGTTACATCTCAGAATATGCTTTCCCCATTTGTAGCTGTTTTAATTTGTTGTTGTTGATGATTATGTTGTTATTTCAGTTAGAGAGTTGCTTTCCTATGTATATTTGTTATTTTTTAATAATTTATTTATATATATGTATATTTAATTGGACTCAAATATGAAATGAACAACCAGTTGCTTGAAAGAATTTATTCCCCTAGACTGACAAACAGATGACCCACAATTGCAAATTGTGATTTTTTTACATTTCTCTCCTAAACTGCATATTAGTTACATGAGGAACCGGGCCATCATCCTCCACACCCTGCTGGATTGATCTCAAGACTCCAATGTATTTTTTTCCTCAGAAATGTCTCCTTGTTGGAAGATTCGTTGACTAAAGTATGTATTCCCATATCCTGATAAACATTGTGACTAAAAACAAAATCATTTCCTACAATCCTTGTGCTTCTCAGTTGTTCTTTTTCCTTGTATTACCAATTACTGAATTTTACCTACTGGTAGTCATCTCTTTTAACCGTTATGTAGCAATCTGCATATCCTTACATTATCCAGCTATCATGAGCACCAGACTGCGCTACCAGTTTGTACTAAATGTTTGGACAGCTAACATTTTGCTTGCCTTCTTATCATTGGTCATGGGGCGAAACTAGAGTTCTGTGCTTTCAAAGTAATTGATCATTTCATAGCTGACACTTCCCCTGGGTTGCAGATTTCTTGCACAGATACTTCCTAGAATTAATTTCATTTGTCTCCACTGTTGTAAAATTGGTGGTCACATTGCTGTTAGTGATGCTTTCTTATGTATATATTATCAAGACTATTCTAAAAATTCCCTCTTCTCAGAAAAGAACAAAGCTATTTTCTTCTGGCTCTTCATATAGTTGCCTTCTCCCTTATTTATGATAGCTGTGTCTTTATTTGCATGAAGCCTTCAGCAAAGGAAAGGGTGACTTTATCCAAACGTATACCTCTATGCCTCAGTTGACCTTTTATTAAATCCTCCATTTATACTTTAAGGAACCAGCATGTGAAACAAGTCCTCAAGGGTATAATACAAAAAGTTTTCAATTTCTGGGAAAAAAAGGCACTTAATCCATCTTCAATTAGTCTTCTCATAACTTTACTCCAGTGTGCATGGGTAGGTCTTTTTTTAGTTGTATTACATTTGGGTAACATTGGTTTATAATACTGTATATGAATGGAGGGTATAGGTTCACAGCACTTTGGTTGTATGTTACTGCATCATATCCACCACCAAAAGAACAACAATCCTTCAATATTGTCTACTGGCCTCCTACCCCTTATAATACCCTCATTCCATCCTCCCTGCTATGAGTCTCAATTATGAGGTCAGATTTCTAGGGTTTGTCTTTAGTTTGGCTTGTTTCTTTTTATTTTTTTTTCTTTATTTCACATGTGATTGAATCATCCAATAATTTTCTCCTGATTTACTTTGCTTGGAACATATATCTACAAAATCAAAAATATTGTTGTTGATATACAGAAATTTTAACCTTTATACATTGCTAGTGAGATGAAAAATGGTGTTACTTGTAAAAGAGTTTGGTTGTTTTTCAAAATGTTTAATATAGGCATATCTGATATGACACATAAATACTGAGAATTGAAAACAGTCACACAGAAATGTGAACACTTGTATAAAAACGTTTGTAATAGCATATACATAATAGTTAGAAAATGGAAACAACATAAATATCTTCCAGGTTGTGAATGAATTAGCAAAATGGATTATATCCATCTGATGGATATTATTTAAAAAGAATGGACTATAAAAAAAATAATGGACTTAAAACAACAATGCATCCTGCAGCCTGGAGAGAACATGGCACTAGGAAGTCAAACACAAAATACACTTTTGTGTGACTCTGTTTATGTGAAATATTCAGAATAGTCAAATCCACAGAGACAGATATTTGGTTAGTGGTTGTACTGGTCTGGAAAGAGGAGTACTGCATTTCTTCTTTGGGGTGATGAAACGTTCTAGAATTCTATAATGATGTTAGTTTTGCATAGCATTTGACTATCCTAAAATCCATTAGTGCCTTTTTGTGAGTATAAAGATGGATTTGTTATTTGAATTTAAAAAAGATATGCTTACAAAGGAAAATACATTTTCCTCCTCATGTCTTCAGAAAATTCTTCTTTATCATATGTTGCTCAAAAAAAATACCTCAGGATATATAAAAGAAAGTAAGATATGTGTGGAAGAATCTCATTAGATTTTTTTTTTTTTGCTTTGTCTTGCCCTGTGCAGGATACTTTTTTTTTTCAACTTGTAATGTGCATCTATTTTGTTCAGTTCAGTATGCAACACTCACATTGTTCTTTTAGATAGAAATCAATGATTATTTAAACTCTTTTTTTTTCCTCACTAAGCAATAATGTGGATTAAGACATGGTATCTTTGCTCTTTCCTTTCTTGGTACCCCACGCACAAAGAAAAATAAATTTGCTTAACATTTTTCATAATAGTCCTTCTCAAAGCATAGGATGTTAGATTAGACAGTGTATTATGTTTGGTAAGAGAACTATGTGTGATGTGATCCTGAATTTAGCAATTCAAAATTGCTACAACACTTAATTTTTTTAATTCTCTGTGCCTCCTTTCCCCATCTATATAATGGAAATAAGTGATAAAATATAACTGTAGCATTCACAAAGCTTTGGCATGTTTTGAGGGGTTAGTACATGGGATAAATTATGTTTCAATTTACCTCTCTCAAAGTCAATGCGGTTTTTTTAATGTCTTTTTTCTCCTAGAGAATGAATCACCAGAATTGTGAAACTATTTTTATATTTCTAGCTTCAGTTTCTTCTTGTTATGTATCATTCCCTATAGTAACTTCATGTATGAAATGAGCAACAAGCTTTTGTTGTTATTATTGAAATTAGAATTCAGTATATATTTCCCTATTTATTTATTTTAATTGATTGCATATATATATATATATTTATTTTAATTGATTGCATCATTGTCTACCCCAAGGTTCTCCCACCACCTTATCACCCATGAACCATCATATTAATCTCTTGTGCCCATTCATCCCCAATTTTAGCCCCCTCACTCTCTCTTGCTCTATGCTTTTGATCTGCTAACAGTTAGCTTTAAATTTTCCCTGTCCTTTTGTTTGTTTATTTGTTTTCCCTATACCCCATATATAAGTGAGATCATCCAGTATTTCTATCATTCTGGATTTATTTCTGCTAACATGATTCCTTCTAGGTTCAACCACGTATCACACATGCATCAAATTTGTCTTTTTAGATTGATAAATAATATTTCATTGTACTCATCTATCACAACTTTCTGATCCTTCATCTGTTTTGAGGCATTTGGGTTGTTTCCATACCCTAGCTATTTTAAATAGTGTTACAATAAACATTTAAATACAGGTGTCTTTTTGAATCAGTGTTTTGGCATCTATTGAGTAGATTCCCAGAAGTGGGATTGCTGGATCAAGTGGTAGTTCCATTTCAGTAGTTTGAGAGACCTCCTCCACACAGCTTTCCATAGTGGCTGAGCAGAATTTATTAATTTTACCTAGAGATAATTGCCTTGTTTTTCACTCTGGGAAATACTTATTCTTGTTTTAATGCTACTATAACATTTTCATAAGGTAAACAAGCTCTTTCTCCTTCCCTTTTCTTAAGAATGTGTATACCTGAATGTAAAGGTCAACTTCTAATTTTTGAATTCTGAAAAATTAAATAATCATAAAATATTTGAAGTTCTGGATTGTGTCTTCTTTTCGTTCTGCTTTATCCCTTGGTAGCAAGTAGGGCACATCTACTTTTTATGATTAAGTACAATTTATCATCAGATTAATTAATAAAATATTCATATGGCAGTATGTTTTTTCAAACTTATTACCATTAACAGCTACAAAATCTTCAGCATATCTGATTCCCAGTTCATATTCAAATTACCTGAATTGATCTAGTACAAATGCACTTGCATAAGTGTTTATGTACAGACTGAATATTTGTCTATTGGAATATCTCACCTTCTAAGTTTGATTTATCACTTTTTCTCCATGTAAATCCTAGCACCATACATCTCAAGACAGGGACATAGTGTCACCATGATCATCATAGTCTTGGATGCAGACTCAAACCATATCCTCTATCTAAACAAATTTACAATCCTGGTGCCAATATTGTCATTAGCTTTTTTTTCTTAGGTGTTTTATGGTTTCATCAAGTATAGAAAAATGCCAATTTTTCCACATCATCTCTTACTTTATCTATATTAGATTTAATCTATAAATTAAATTATTATTAATTCAATTAAATGATTCACCATTTACTTCATTACATTGAAAGTGCTTGCATAAGAAACAGTAAGTGCTTCTTTGTATTGGTCTACTTTCAGAGGTACCTTTGCAAACTAAATGTTTCTACCAGGTTGCATAGTTTCATGAATATGTGGATTTCCAGAGAGTTCAGAAATGACGAACTATGGCTTGTCTGCTAAATCTGGCATGCTACCTGTTTTCATAAGAAAAGAAAAGAACTTGTTTTGTGGAAGACCATCACACTTTTTTACTACCAATTGTCCAAACACAGTTACTTTCATGTTAGGAGAGCAGAGTGATTTGTTACAACAAAGATCTATAAATCTAAAATAATCTAATATTGGTCATTTTTTCTGATCCCTGAAATTTAATGTATTTTAAGTTACTAATGTCTTCAAGTTTAGATGTTCAGATGTTTCTACTAGACAAGTGTGATTAACTCCATTTCTACTCTTTAAATTTGAATACTTTCTTGCTTAAAGCTGTACAATGACAACTGTCAACTGGTCTTGAACTGTTCCTGTCCCACAACTCAAATGATTAATTTATCCTAAACACTTTGGTTTATTTAATGACAACTGAACCTAAAGATTCTTATTTGGGCACTGGGGATTTCATTAATTCTGGCTTGACTTCAGCTATTGTATTATCTGCAGTAGAACTACAGAATCTTGATTTTCTTTTTAAAAAATCACAAATTTATTGACTTCTAAGAATAAAATTGTATTTTTAGTTTTTAAATTTTATTCCTGTTATGTCTTTCACATTTTGCCACTTATCTTGATGCTTAAAATTAAATTATTTCTATGATTAATGGCAACTTGAAATTAGTAATATGAGTATTTATTTCAAAATATATTTTGGTAATGTAACAGAGTTTCAATCCTTCATAGTCCCATATATGCTTTGTATAGTCAAGCTTTTTAACTTTTAACCATCATAATATATTTGGGATGATGCTTCAATGTCATTTAATTTAATTTATATTAGTGTAATAAGCAATAATGTAGAGTTTTTTCCATGTGCTCACTTACTTGCTATATATTTTCTGGTGAAGTGCTTGTTCATGCTTTCCATTGAAGTCTTATTACTTGAGATTTGAATCATCTTTGTGTATAGACACAAGTTCTTTATTGAACATATCACTTGTAAATATCTCATTTTATAAATTATGTTGCTTTTTATTGAATTAACTTTAATTTACAGCACTGTGTCTTACACAAGGCATAATCACACTTCCTTAGATGTGTCTTACAGGACTGCAGAAACCACCCAGAAACCCATAGTCCTCCCGTAGAACCTCTGGGATCCTCCCCATTTTTCTCCCTATCATCAAACTATGTTCACCTCAATTCAAAATTTAGATTTCTAAGTATTGTTTTTGGTTTAAGTTTGTCTGATCCTTTCTTTTTGTTTCTCTATATTCGAAAAATTAGTGAAATCATCATGTATTTGTCTTTTTTTCCTTATGGCTGACTTTACTTAGCATAATCCTCTTCATTTCCATCCTTTTTACTGCCTATAATTTTTTTTATTAAAGTAACAATTTAGGGTAATATGTTCAGATAACTTCAGATGTGTGTTAACATACCATGCTTACCATCTAGGAACCCATAATATTCCACCAGAGAAACTGAACCCACCCTTACTCTAATCCCCTCAACAAATTCCTCTATTAGCCTAAATTCTATATTCCACATGAGTGGAAATTTGTATCCCAGATGTCAATGAAATCATCTGATATATGTCTTTACCTTTATGCTATCTTTCACTTAGCATAACTCTCTTCAACTCTTAGAAGTTGAAATACTTCATCTCTGTTTTATAGTGGATTAGTATTCTGCTGTAGACAAACACACATATTTATCACATCCTATTATGTACTCATCTCTCAGTGAGCACTTAGGCTGTTTCCATAATATTAATAAAAATGCTATTAATAAAAAATGACACAAAGAACATGGAGGTAGATATATCCCTTCAAAATTTTGTTTTTGCCTTGTTTGGATAGTGTCAAGGGATTGATTTGCTGAATCATGGGGTAGAACTATTTTCAATATTGACAAATTTCTGTAATCTTTGTCACTGGGACTAGAGCAATCTACAGACTTTCAAATCTAAATTACAGGTATCTTAAGTATGATTGTAGCAACAGATAATAAAAAATATACTGTAGATATAGAATAGTCAGTTTTTTGTAGAGAATTCCTGTAAAGTTACAGATAATGTGACTTTTAACACTGATCTGTAATTATGTTTCCTTTACAAAACAGGAAATTTTTTCTACTTAGGTGGGAGTAGGTAGATATTAAAAGACTGCCCATAGTTTAATAAAAGTTCATTGATTTAATTTTTAGGGCTATTAGTATGAAAATATACATATTCAACTCTATGCTGTTTGCTTATTTTTCCCTTTGTTTTTCACTAATAGATTTTGTTTAAGGAAATAAAAATCAAAAAAGAAACTTTACCATAATTATAGGGTTTGTATTCTTGAGCATAAGAAACAAACAAGAACATCTTTTTATTTCTGGTTTATGTGTTAATTGTCACTGGTAACATAACCATCATGATCCTAACCTTGGTTGATATCAGCAAAAGACTTCTAAGTACTGCATTCTCCAGATTTTCTCCTTTTAAAGTTCAATCATCAGTGTTTCTATGCCCAGATTTTTGGGATGCCATTACTAAAGTCAAGATCATTACTTATAATAATTGTTTGCTCAAATATTTTTCTTTATGATCATGGATGTAACTGAATTGTCTTTTTCCTAATGGCCATATCCTGTGATCATTATGTGATGACCTTATAAGCCTCTTCATTACACCATAATCATGAAAAAAGAAATCTGTAGCATGTTCATCTTTAGTTTCTGGTTAGTAGACTATCTTACCACTTTTCTACCACTCCCACTTAGTCTCCCAATAGATAAGATAGATGGCTGTTCTTGCAATGTGATTAACTGCTCTCTTCTATTTTCCCGTTTTACAATTCTCATGCTCAGACACAAGACTTTTAGAGCTGATCAGTTTTCACTTTGCTTTTATTACTCTGTTCTTCACACTGACACTAGTGGTTCTGCCCTTTATGTTCGTCATCAGCACCATTTTGAGATTCTCATCTGCTAATTAGTGGTAAAAGCCTTTCTTTACATGTTCTTCTCACATGATTGCTATTCCTATCTCTTAGATAAGCTGTATATTCATGTACATCAAGCCATTAACCAAAGGAGTTCCTATCTTTAACACTTCAATTGTGCCCATGTTGACCCTCTTTATTTATACTTTGAGGAACCAGCAAGTAAAGCAGGCTTTAACAAACATAGTTCATAGTGTTTTGGGGATGTAAATAAAAGTATTTTAATGTTATGAACAAATTTCATATTGAAGATTCAGTAAATGAAAAATGAAATTTTATCTTCTACACATTACCATAGCTATTTCACATAGATACCTGCAATGCTAAGACTAGTTTCTGAAACTTTCTTTTCTAACCTGAACATGACTATGTTGTGTTTTTCTTTCAAACTGAGGCTCCATGTAATCATTGTTCACCACTTTATTTTTACTTTAAATGAAAATAATAATTATAAAATGAATCATTTGTTGATTATGGTGACAAATGACCGTATCTATATGTAATAGATGTTTAATGTTTTAACATCAAAAATATTGTATGTTGTACTCAACATACTCCTAAATCAACAAATTTTAAGTCTAAATGCCTTAACTTTTAAGTCTAATGTTCTACTATATACCATTTATTCTAAGTCTTCATATAGATATATGAGTGCATGTGTGTCAAATTAGAAATGTTCATCCTTTTTATAGTATGCAAATTCTCAGAAAAATTGGGTAATTTTCCTAAGGTCATTGAACACAGTAATTAATATATTGGTCTGATTGTAAATAGAATTGTGTTTGCTCTATTTTATACATGTTTGAAACTCTACAATAATCTGTAGATATTGCACAGATTTTACTGAAGGCCTGCACAACTGTATTGGTTTGTTGTTGTTGTTTTTGTCAATATTATCCCATTCAGACATGATTTTTTATTATTATGGTCAATCTGGAATGGGACTAGCTCCTAGTATTTATTATAAATATCATCTGACTTTTAATATTAATCCACTAGAGCAAGAAAGTTTTAACTATCATTGCTAGTGAGCACTAAAGTAGGGGGAAACATAAAGTGCAAACAGAATTACAGTGCCTTAACATTTTCATTAAAAGACAAATATAAAAAAATAGAGACAATAAATATATTTAGCACAATATATAGATTCCAAATTTATAAAATACCATGGATTATTGGATAGATATTTGCATAAGGATTAAGTTAGATGGTTGCTAATATCTGAAAAATAATGTCAAAAGGAGCACTCTTTATGTTTAGTGTTACTGTTTGTTTGTTGTTATTTTTTTCTATCTCATTGGACAATGTCCCTCAAGCTTCCTTTTCCAATTGCAATACTAAAGTGTACTTCACTATATTCCTTAGTGTTTTGTTTATATTCCTGTTCTGGCAATTTCAATTCACTGAATTAGGCCCCTTGAGCCAACAGCAGAGAGAATAAACAAAACATTAAGTAGTTCATGCTAGATAAAATCTATGTAGAAACTGTGAGAGTTTTAAAACATCCAATCCTCTTTAATCTTTTGTATATTTGATCCTTTCCCACTATAGTCAAAGATATATACCCATTCTAAATAAAATTTAAAATTTCACATGGAAACGTTGATAATAGAAAGCAAAGTTGTTTAATGGGAAAGACAACAAATAATTTTTAAAATGCTGGTTTCCCTGGATTATATCATGATAGTTACTAATATTTTTTTGTATTCTACCCATTCTCAGAGCTAATGAACCTAGATGAAAATCGGAGGTAAGTTCACAGACAGGGGGTTCTAGAAGTCCCCCAAGTTTTACCATTGATTCATTATTTATTACCTATCTGATTAATATTTAATCAGATTAAATGAAATAGATGGTAGTTAATTTTGAAAAAGGATATTTTAATATATTTAATATATTGTTTTATTTAACTTAGTTTTTCTTGATTAAATAAAGGCAGGAATTATTTCTGTGTATGGGTATTTCCAATGGAATATGGTAGAAAATAGATTTAATTTAATTTCAGGTACTCTGGGATTATATTTGGAGTTTGCTAGTTATACATACATATTTAAGATGTGCAATTTTTTGAACCTAACTTATTCATTAGAGAGCAAACAATATTTAATTTGTATTTATTTTCTGTGATAAGGTCCATATGAGATAAAATATAACGGTCTTCAGTGTTTAATAAGACTGAAAAGTGGTAGTCTTTATAGAGCAGTAGAAATATAAATATATTTTAAATAGGATTTCCAAATGATATTAAGATACTGTCAAAAATTTCTTCTTGAGATTGAGTTCAAATATTTTCCATTTTATAATACACTTTGTGACTTCCAGGAATTATGAAAAACTAGGGCCTTCAGTGAAATGCAAACTTTGATGAAGAAAGTGATGAGCAGAAGTAAAGTTCAATACAAGCATGAATTTACAAAGAAATTTAAAGTGATTTATAGTGTTCTTTTAAGTTATAATGTAAAAATGAATTTCCTTTATATGTCCTTGATTATAAATATACCCAAATGCAGGGAATTTAGATCAAACAGATGAATGCATTTTATAAAATGAAGACAATCTTTGTAAAACACAATCTAGGATTTGGCATAGACAAATAAGTGGATCAGGAAATATAGTGTATGTAATTAGGGGAATACCAGTCAGCTGTATAAAAAGATAAATTCTTTGCATTTGAGTCAACATAGATGGAACTGGAGATACAGGATGATGTCACTTGTATGTGAAATATATAGGAACAAAATGAAACCAATAACAACCCTAGAAATTCAACTGTAGAACAGTACTCAAAGGAGGTGGTATGGGGGAAGAACAAAGTGGGAACTGAGCACAATGAACTATGATGGAGGATTATGGTGTTTTGGTGGTGAGTGAAGGGGGTGAAATCATATAAAATAATAATAGTAAGTAATAGTAAGTAAACCAATGTTGTCTTGATTCAAAAAAAATAAGAAAGAGAGAGAGAGATAGAGTGCATAAGCAAGCAAGTGAGAAAACTACATTTGATGGCTTTTTGTGACACAACATCAAACTTAACATTGACTAATAAAAATGTTCATTTTAAACTTTTTATGTATCTATCAGGCACTCAATGATGTTATAATGACTTTGAAAGTTAAGATTCTATCCTAACTTTGAGAACTGCCCAAAGAGGTGGGAAAATTCACAAATTTCAGCATGATATACTTAGTTGATTGGACAGACTGAATATAACATACATTTGAAACATGTCTATCTATACTGCTAAAACACATCTGGTGTTGTAAGCCAATGTTACCTCAAAAAAGAGAGCTACAAGTTTTAAAAAATTTTTTTAAGATTTTTATACTTTGGATATTAAATCTAGTGTTATGAGGGAAAGATAGAAAGTGACTTGGGTCACTGAAATTTGCACAATGCTTGTTTCACTTGTATTTCTTATTTACCACAAGCTTTTCAATCATTCTCATAAAGGTTACTATTAGTGATGAGGAACAGAGAAAACAAAATGACCATAGGTGGCAATGATGGAAGGTAGTAAATAGCTAACATGCCTCAAATATGGTGGCAAATTTGAGCTGAAGATGAAAGAAACAGTATTTGTGGGGCTGAAGAGGTTGCTGAGTAGTGAAGAAGGCAGTTATGCCAGGTGAGAGAAGTCAGTGTCATGTAGACAAAATGGAAGAACACAGCCAACATGGTCTCCCTGTCTACATTGCCTGACTGACTTTGTGCAATCACAAACAAAAATATTTTTGTTGTTATTGTTCTTGTGTGATTTGCCTTGTGCTAATTTCATTACTGTTGACCTTATACATAGCTTTTTACACAGGACACCATCTTAAAACCAGTCTTTCAACTTAGTGTCTAAGGAACATTTTCTTCATGGAATCTAGCCATGTGTGGTTCTTATTGAATGCTAGCATTTTTCTAAAAATTTTTATTTTTACAATCACCATCTTTTAAATCCATACACTCTTTTTTCCTTCCCTTACCACTCAATATCAGCAACCTCACTTCATCTGTTAGTATCTACTAGTTTTTATAGCTATTTTGCTTTGTCAAATCATACACTACAAATATCCAACATTGTCATTTTTTGTTTGCTTTATTAATATTTAGTTTAACAGAAGTGATGACAATGGGCAACTTTGTCTTGTTCCTGTTACTAAAGGAACTTTAAACATTATTTAATCACTTTCAAACCATAAGCATTGTATTGATGATAGGTTTTTGGTATATGGACTTTCCTATATTAAGACATTTTTCTTCTATTCCAACCTTGCATAGAGTTTTTATCACAAAAAGGTACCAAATCTTTATAAGTGTTTTCTCTGCTTTTATTGGTATTATCATATATTTTTATCTTTTTTGTTGATGTATTATATTGATTGATTTACTTATATTAAACCATTCTTCCTACCCTGGGATATAGCTGACCTGCTCAAATGTATATGCCCTGCCCTACTATTGAATTAGATCTAATAGCATTTTGTTGAATATTTTTGTATTAATATTTCTCAGGAATTTTGGTCTATAATTTTATATTCTATCTTTGGCATTGGTATTAGGGTGATATTGGCATCATAAAATGCAGTAGGGGACATTTCTTCTTCTTGGACATTTAGAAATTATTTGAGAAATATGGGAGCAAATTAATCTTTAAATATTTTATAGAAATATATTATAAATCTGTCTGGCCCTAACTTGTTATTTTGAGGAGAGACTTTTGAATATTGCTTCAATTTCTCTGATTATGACCCATTGCTCAACTCTTCTGATTTTTCCTGATTTAGTTTTAGCAAACTTTATTGTTTCAGGAAGTTTCTCATTTCTTCAAGGTTATCAAATTTATTTTTGTGTGTGATTGGTTATAGTAATTTCACGATTCTTTGTTCTTCTATGCTATCTGTAGTAATTGCTCCTCTCTCATTTTTAATCGCATTTATTGAATTTTTCTTTCTCTTTTTATTAGCCTCCATAAATGTTTATCAATTTTGATTAAGCAACTCTTAGTTTCACTGGTTTCTTATATGGTCATTTTGAAATATATATCATTCATTGTTGCTCTTATTTTTATTATGCCCTTACATTTAGAAAATTTAAGTCATTTGTTCCTCTTTTTCAAGTTGTTTCAGGTATATAATACTTGGAATTTTTCTTGTTTATCTACTTTTAATTTGAGATGACAACACTGATTTATGGTACTCTATATGATTAAGAGTTACAGATCATATCTCTTTAGATGTGTTACCAAACCTCACTTTTTATTGTGCCCCTATAAGGCAATAAGTATTTTCCATTTAAGACTGAGTGTTAAGATTTAGGTGATTAAGACTGGCTAGTGAGTATTTTGTTTTTCTAATCATTGGATCTGGATATGAGTAAGACAGGCATTTCACATATAATACCTTCAGACTCTTAAAAAATAACCTCTTCCACGACAAAACACAAGTGATGAAATTTGGCTTTTCTTATGGCTTGGGTTCCAACATACTAGTTTAGGAGTCATAGGTTGAAGGCAGTAATTGCCACTTTATCCTCTTGTTTTCCAGAAGTACCCCCTCAGTCTTGCATATTGACTCCATTTGCACCTTCTTCTGTATAAAATCCCCAATATGAATGTGTATCTTAGAGTTAACAGTAGGGCCCCATAAACAGCCACCCCTCCCTTCATGAATGTACATCTCTAATATCACTCTAAGCATTGTCTAATTATTACTTTTTTTCTACTGCTTTCTGCTGTGCTGTTGCAATTATTGTTGTGCATGATCTATTTGTTGTTCAGGAATTCTTGCATTTGTTCTATTACTATTGGCTATGAATATTCAGGATAGTCATGCACAGAGTCTCCACTCTGCCATCATCCATTGAATCACTGGACTTTCACTTACATCCTTTTAAATGAAGGAAATACTTCAATATAATGAGTATCGAATCAATTATATTAACTTACTATTATTGTATATAGAAAGGGAAATAGATTTTATAGAAAAGTCAGAAAAATGACTCAAGGATCATCTGAAACATCATAAAATATTTTTGAGGGATTCAAATATGTTTAGCCTCATTTCCAGTCCTCCCAGTTTATATTATTTTCTACCCCAAACTCCTCTCTATCCCCAACTGAGTTGTTGGTGAAAATGACTTTAGTATTTCAAATTTCAATGAAGCAGTAATAGTTGATGGAAAAGTATTAGCAAATGTTGGTGTATGGCCAAGGACAGAAAGCATACTTAAACATATGATATTTTTTGCTTTGGGGGGATTCTCAGTGTAACTGAACTTTTGATATAAAGAGAATGGGATATTGATCTAAGGATTGGACCAATAGCACGAAGATGATTCTTACTGGGAAAAATCTTGTGAACCCATCTTTGAAAAGATGCTTCACATCATACTGTGATTCTGCCATACGGACATCATTTGGAGTAGAGCAATCTGAGAACATGGTTTTAAACCTGCAAAGTTTTAAACCTTCCCTACTCTGAGAGTTTTCACCAGTAAAATAGTATTTCAAAGTAGTGCTAGTATCACACTTTATTATAATTTGTTAATCTACTCTTCAAGTTTGTTCTTTATGCTTTCTCTTATAGATCCAGCAGGAAAAAATTAAGCAACTGAAGAATGATAAACCATACAGAAGTAACAGAGTTTATCCTCTTAGGACTGTCAGATGACCCAAAGTTCCAGGCTATGATCTTTATCTTTCTGTTTATCACCTACATGCTAAGCATCACTGGAAACCTGACCATTATCACACTCACACTGCTGGATTCCCACCTTCAGACCCCCATGTATTTCTTTCTCAGAAATTTCTCCTTATTAGAAGTTTCATTCACAACTGTCAGTATACCTAAGTTCCTGTGCACCATTATTTCTGGAGATAAAACCATTTCTTTTAATGATTGCATTGCTCAGTTATTTTTTTTCATTCTCTTGGGAGTTACTGAATTTTACCTTCTGGCTGCCATGTCCTATGACCGTTATATTGCCATCTGCAAACCCCTGCATTACATGACAATCATGAATCATAAAGTCTGCATACTGCTTGTCTTCTCTTCATGGCTAATTTCATTTTTAATCATATTTCCTGCACTCATGTTGCTCTTAAATCTTGATTACTGTAAGTCTAATGTTATTGACCATTTTACCTGTGACTACTTCCCCTTACTGCAACTTTCTTGTTCAGACACAAGATTCCTAGAAGTAATGGGGTTTTCCTGTGCTGTCTTTACTTTAATGTTCACTTTGGCATTGATAATTCTGTCCTACATATATATTATCAGAACAATTTTAAGAATTCCCTCTACTAGTCAGAGGACAAAGGCATTTTCCACATGTTCCTCCCACATGATTGTAATCTCCATCTCTTATGGAAGTTGTATTTTTATGTATATTAAGCCCTCAGCACAAGATAGGGTGTCTCTGAGCAAGGGAGTTGCTGTACTAAATACTTCAGTAGCTCCCATGCTGAACCCTTTTATTTATAGCTTAAGAAATCAACAAGTCAAGCGAGCCTTCATGGACATGGCAAGGAAAACTCTCTTCCACAAGCGGATATAGTGATTTGATCTGATGAATGAGTGATCCTTTGCAGAGCAGTTTTGAACATAGGAACATGAACTTTGAATAGTCATTTCCAGTAAGAATGGTCTCCCTGTTATCCTGTTTATTCTCTTTCTAAAGTCTACAGGAATGTGTTTGTTTAATATATTTCTCTTGTTAAATTACTTTTGTGTTTCTAATGTTTTTCTTGACACCTCCTTATTACTCTTTAAAACCAGTAATGTTATAAAATAATATTGTATTTTGAGTTTTGTGTAAAAATATCGACAGGTTGGAAGAAAGACTATAAATATTTATATATTTTGGCTACTATACACAGAAAATAATTTTTTTTCTTTCCAGTGAAAATGGCATATAGCAAGAAAATCCTGAAACAAGAAATGTTGGCAATATTGAAGAAAAAGGCATCTTTAAACACTATCAGTGGAAATGCAAACTGGTATAGCCCACATGGAAACCAGTATGGTCATTTCTCAAAATATTTGAATGATATCCCATATGATCCAGCAATTGCACTACTAGTTATCTATCTAAAGAATACAAAATCACTATTGAAGTGATATGTGACTTATTATATCCACTGAAGCATTATTTAAAACATACTTTATGGAAATAACCCAAATGCCCATCAAGAGAGGAGTTGACATATGAGTAGAATGGGATAATATTCAGTTGTGAAAAAATTAACTCTTGCACTTTAAACAACATGGAATGAGCTGGAAATAATTATGCTTATGAAATAATTTAGAGGGAAAACATCAACACCAGATGACTTCACTCACATATGGAATATGGGGAGAAAAAGAAAACAAAGGAACTGACAAAACTGAACCAAAACAAGTCCTAAAAATAAGACTGTTAGTTTTTAAGGAAGAGTTGGGTTGGGAACAAAGAGAAGTAAGGGTCCTATGGTCTAAGGAAAAGAAAGAACTATCTGTGCTTTGATAGTGGTGGTTGTGTGACAAAGTATATCCGAAAATATGTGACCTCAGTCCCTAAAATCACATGTAATGTTGTAAACCAATTGTACATTAACAAAGAAAAATAATTTTTGGAAAAGATAAAGAACACCAATAAAGAAAATAATATTTCATTAACCAGAATTTCAGATAAACAAAAGAATTGCATTTTTTATTTCTAATTAGAAGGCTGAATATGTTATGTAAAATTCCAAGATAAGCAATAAAATGAGCAAATTTGACACTGCAATTAAATACAACTATCTGTACTGTGGATTAAATTAGATAATATTCATAGTATTTTTTATAATGTGAAAGCAATACATCCATTATAACAGCTACTGTACCATTTGAAATTATGAATCAGCCTTGTTTCTTGATGAGCTGATAATAATAAAGCCTAATGATAAATAACAAAAGGTTACATTGGGTACAATTTCATTAAATGTAAACTAGATTAAAAATTCTGCTTTTGTAGGAAAGTCAAGTTCACAACTTTTTTTATTACTTATGAAATAGTAAGTGTGATTCATGGAAGTAATTATTTGTAGAAGTCAACATTTAAAGTCCTCTGTGGGAAACTGAAACATAGCCATTCTCAAGGGAGAACCATTGTAGACAAAACGGAGGAGGCTACTGAGAAATCCAAGGATGACTTCCATATTACCTCACGGTCTGTAATATAGCAGACATGTAGTTTGGACCTTTCTCATTTCCAACAAACCAGCAGACAACTTTCTTCAGTCAAAACAAATAGACTTCAAAAACTTGAGCTTGAAACAATAAAAGGAAATCCAGATTCTATTTTAAAAATTTATATTCTTGATACCAAATATTGCTGTATTCCTTACAGATTTCTCTTTAAATTCTGTTTTCTTAAACTCCTAGATCAGTTTATTGAATGTATCTCATATTATTTCCATGTTTTTAAGGTTTCTGAATCCCATTTTTGTTCCCTGGACTATTTCGGTTGCACTATCATAAAATAGAGAAAAATTAAAATCAAATTTGATAAGTGTAAATTTTTTTAGAGTTTGGCCAAGAGGCGGAGATTTTATATCCTATCCTTCAGAACAGAAATCTGATATGCAAAAAAAGGAGGAAATAATTATTGCAATGTAATAGATAAGTGTGTGTTAAAACTGCAAAGAAATAAAACTATTTTTTTCATATAGTAAAATAGTTCAGAAAGAAGATGAAGGATAAGGCACTGGGCCACAATCTGGGATTCACAGCTGCTAAAATCAGAGGCAAGTAGTTACTTTTCAAAAATGTGTTTTCAGTAAACAATGACAATAAATACTACATGTTCCTTTCAAGTCAAAAAGAAAAATGTTTGTACATGTACATTTCCAGCATATCGTAGATGTCAAATATTAGTCATTTCAATGGAATTGTAAGACAAACTAATATGTAAGCCAATATTTTCTCTTTGTTAATCAGATTATAAAATGTATAGGAAAGGTATAATATATGTATAGAATGTTCTTATAAGTTTGATATTTTATAAGTTTGATATCTTGTATATAGTAAAGGTATAATATATAATATGTATAGAATGTGCTCATATGAGTTTGATATTTTATGAGTTCGATACCTTGTCCTTCACATTAATATTTAAATATGGATTATGAAATGTAATAGCATAAAAATCTAAAAGCAGTATAAATTTAAAAAAATGCAAATTACTTATTTGTGACCTGTAAATTGTAAACTTTTTACTTAAATTAATTTTAATAATTAAGGAAAATAAAATTTGTTTGCTAAGAGATCATTAATCGAAGGCTTATATAACACAAAGTACAATGGGTTAATCTGAGTTTCGCATTTTCTCTTTTGATCAAATTAAGATGGTTCATTTCTGTTTTTAGGTGATAGTGTTCTCTAATAAATACATGGCAGAAAGGAAAGAGAAGTTCATATTTCATTTTTTTTCATCAAAACTAATAATTTACATAAATTGACAAAGAAGAGTATTGATTTTATCATCTCTCGGTAACGCGACATTGTATGACACTATATGAAGATTTTCTAAATTCTCCTGCTGGATTTTAAATAAAATAACTAGTAAATAAGGTAGGACTCAAAAGTATGTATTAGAACATAATGCAGTCAAGACTATCAAAAGATAACAAGTATAAAAAATGTCTTAGAATGGTGGCAATGATCATGATGGATTAAATCTATCATCTCCTCCTTTTTCTACCTAAATATCTTTAAGAAGTAAAAAAGGAGAGAGAGAAAGAGAGAGATGAACCACACAGTGATCACAGAGTTTGTCCTTTTAGGCCTTTCTGATGATCCTCAACTTCAGATTGTGATTTTCCTCTTTTTAATAATCACATACATATTAAGCATCGCTGGAAACCTGACCATCATCACCCTCACCTTGGTGGATGCCCATCTACAGACACCTATGTATTTCTTCCTACGGAACTTCTCTTTCTTAGAAATCTCATTTACAACCGTATGTATTCCTAGATTTCTTGGGTCACTTATCACGAGGGATAAGACTATTTCCTATAACAATTGTGCAGCCCAATTATTTTTTTTTATTTTCATGGGGGTGACCGAGTTCTACCTTCTAACAGCCATGTCCTATGACCGCTATGTGGCCATCTGCAAGCCCCTGCACTACACCACTATCATGAGCAGGAGGCTCTGCCTCCTGTTGGTGCTCTGTGCCTGGGTGGGGGGCTTCCTCACTGTTTTCCCGCCCATTGTGCTCCTCCTCCAGCAGGATTACTGTGCTTCTAATGTCATTGATCACTTTTCCTGTGACTTTTTCCCCATTTTACAACTATCTTGCTCAGATACATGGCTCCTGGAAGTAATTGGATTTTACCTTGCCTTGGTTACTTTGCTCTTTACTTTGGCATTAGTGATTTTATCTTATTTATATATTATCAGAACCATTTTGAGATTCCCATCTGCCAGTCAGAGAAAAAAGGCTTTCTCTACTTGTTCCTCTCACATGATTGTTATTTCCATCTCTTATGGAAGCTGCATATTCATGTATGCCAACCCCTCTGCAAAAGAAAAGGCATCACTGACAAAAGGAGTGGCTATTCTCAACACCTCTGTTGCCCCCATGCTGAACCCTTTCATTTATACCTTGAGAAACCAGCAAGTAAAACAAGCCTTCAGAGATGTGATCCATAAAATATTATTTTCTGCAAGTAAATGAATATGTTCTGACAAAAGTGAAACTATTCTAAAGAGTAATTATGTAACATCTTGAGATTTCTATTATCTATATAGTTATGTTTTTTTCTTTGTTTTCCCTCCCCCATGCTTGTTTTTGCTTTTCTTTTTATTTGCCGCATTATAATCAAGTTAATATTTTCTAGTCTATCTCCATGCCGTTTCTCCAATAAATTTTTATTGACATTTAAAAGATTGTTTCTATTGAAGATTTTCTGGAAATAAAATGTTTTTATTTAAGATATATTCTATAATACAATGTGAAAAGTAGTTTTAATTCTCTTACTGTCAATCCCTAAACGTCACGTCATGTCACATTGTACTTCAAATATAGAGCTTCAAAATTAGAGTATAATTTCTTGTGTACTTCTCTGATGAAAGTTTATGATTGCTAGACATTGAAATGACCTACATGTTCTGTATATTTGTATATTAAATTTTGTCCTTAGAGGTACAAGTGTATTGCTAGAGGTACTAATGTAATGCACTTATATGTAGAGACTTGTAATTAGTTTTATGCATATTTTCAAGATAAATACTGATCATGACATTAAGTATTTACAGACTTTTCATGTTTTTATACCATTTTTTTTTTAGAAAATATAGTTTTGGAGAGGATATATTTTATTTTGGAGGTATGTATTTTCTGTTTTTTCTAGTAACCACGTCAACCAGTCTTGAAACTATATAACTTTCATAATTTGTGCAAGGAAAGACCTTTTCTATTCAGCTCATCTAGAGATTGTGGCGGTATCTCACACCTTTTCTGATATTATGTTTCCTCAAACTTTGGTTTAGGGATTCCTAAATAAAAAATGCATCCCCCGTTTTTTCTGATGGATTTATGTTCTCTTGCTTCCTGTTTCTGTCTTAACCCAGGCTCTTGATGTATATAGCTAGCATGTTACCCAGCTCTTCTTTTGTTCTCATGAGTTCCCAGGCGTCTATAGTATATCAAGTCCCCCAATGAACCCAAGATGATTTAAACCAACTTCAGAAGCCCCTGTAAAGCCCAGATGTTGGATACTTCTTTTCCACTTGGGAGAGAGGCCTCTGATTTATATGGACCTTAGATTTGAAAATGCATTGTGCAAACCAAACATTTTTCAGAATATCTTGTTATAATGTCATAACAGCTACTTTCTTTAAGTTCTCCAAAATAAGTTTAGCAATAGCTTTATCATCTAGTATTATAAAGTTCTTTGAAAACATTTCATCAGGGTTTTGAAAGCATTCTCACACATTTGAAAAGTACATGTAAAGTTAGTTGAGTGTGGCATCCCAATTAAGTCAGTTAGATCAGGTACATCAATCATATAATTTGTCTTCTGTGTTTTATTGCTATAACATTATTGACTTATTTAAATTTCCCAAACAACGATGGAGCTGTTTCTTTTTTTTTAGTTACAACAATTCCAAATCTGTGTCTTCATAAACACTATTGATATTTTAATAAAAATGGCATATTTTCATGGTAATCACAGTTCTTTATCATTATGAGAAACCACCAGTTCCCCTCTACCAAAATATATTTT
Source organism: Uropsilus gracilis (assembly GCA_004024945.1). Taxonomy (NCBI): domain Eukaryota; kingdom Metazoa; phylum Chordata; class Mammalia; order Eulipotyphla; family Talpidae; genus Uropsilus; species Uropsilus gracilis. Next base: position 2,949 of record PVHY01007828.1, on the reverse strand, counting down.
ATTCCATCTACACTAACTCATACTAACTACAAGATTATTTAAAAATGAATACTATTTACATGGCACATACTTTATTTATTAATCATTCATTTTGAGTGGATATGACCATAATAAGCACAACATCTATAATTAGGTACATATTTTAAATCCCTGATTAGTTGATTATTAGTTACTCCCAATTAGGCCACAAATATAACACAGGATATAATACAGCAAAAACATATTTCATCTGTTTATAAGTCTAACTTATATCTTCTGGACCTACAACTCACGTAAATATTATGCCTAGTAGCTTCTCTGACAATAATACCATAAACATAGATATCAACTATAAGAAAAGAAATTCTAGAAACCTATGAATGCATGGATATTAGATAAAATGCCACTTAATTGCGATTCAATAAAAGAGGAAATCAAAACAAGATATAACCTGAGGAATGAGTGAAGATACAAGTTACAAAAATCTACAGGATGCAACAAAAGCAATCTTTGGGGGGGAAACAATTGCAACATAAAAGCATATTAAAAAGCAAGAAAAGTCCCAAATAAACAACCTGCTATCACACTTAGAGAACTTGAAAATGTGAAACAAATAAGATCCACAAGTAGGAAGGAAATAATTTTAAAAAGAACAGAAAAAAGGCTATACAAAATATATCAGTGAATCCAAGAACTAATTTAATTCTCTGAAAAATGAAGCAAAATAGATAAATCCCTAGTCACTCTAAGTTTTAAAAAAGGATAAAATAATGCAGACTCACAAATGAAAGAGTAAAAATCACTACACATAGAACAGGAATATAAAAGATCATAACATATCACTTTGAATAGCTATATGCCAATAAATTTATGAACCTTGAAGAAATGTTAAATTTCTGGATTACATAATCTTACTAAGGCTAACCAGGAAAATACTGATGAATTAAGCAAGCTGATCACCAACATGGAAATTGAACCCAATAAAAAAACTTTCAAAAATTAAAACCAGATGATTTAAAAATGATTTTTAGCAAAATTTTAAAGAACTAAGGCAGGCTACAAAATGTACAAACAAAAATCCAATGTCTTTTTATATACAATGAACAAGAAGAAAATTAATATTAAGAAAACAATTATATTTATAATCGCTTCCTTTAGAATTAAGTGCCTCAAAATAACAAAGGAGGTAAAAGACCTATACAGCAAAACTACAAGATGTTACTAAAGAATTTAGATAGCAGCAGAGGAGATGGAAGGATGCCCCAGGCTCATTGATGGGAAAAATCAATATAAACAATTGATAGCTTTGTCTAAAATGATAAACACAGCACAATTCCCATAAAAATCTCAGTAATATTTTCATAGAACTGAACAAACAATATTGAAATTTATGTAGAACTACAAAAGATCTAGAATTGCAAAAACAGCTTTATAGAAAAAAGGAGAAATAGAGTTATCTCACTATCTGACTTCTACTCTAATACGAAGCAACAGTAGTGAAAACTATATGGAATTGGTACAAAAAATGGGTACATGGACCAATGGACAGAATTGACAGTCTAGAAATACAAACATGCATATATCAGTACTTAATGATGCATCATTAAATGAAGGCCATAAAATGCAGAGAAGACTGTCTTTTAAATAAACAGGCTGGAAAAATGGAAAGTCATACATGAAATAATATAATTGGGTTGCTCACACATACAGAAAAATGAATTCCAATGGATCAAGAATTTATATGTAAGACCTGAAAAAAACAAATACAAAGAAGAAAACTTTGGTGTTATAGTCCAGATAGCAACAATAAAGATATTTTTTGATGATACTACACCTAAATCAAGGTAATTTAAAAAATTGAGATTATCTCAAGCTAAAAAGCATGTAGATTGTGAAAAGATATAAGATAGTTAAATACATATCCCACTGAATGAAAAAAACATTTAATCATAAAATTAATAAGGGATTAGTGTGCAATATACACAAAAAACATACAAAACAAAGTTTTCAATAACAAAAATAACCTAATTATCAAATAAAGAATTGAACAGACTATTCACTAAAGAGAATATCTGGAAAGCAAAAGACAAATGAAAGACTATTTACATAAGAGAGATGCAGATTAAAGTTACATTGAGATACCACCTCACATCCATGAAAATGACACATATCAAAAAGATCCCTCACAAATGTTGAAGAAGTCACAGAGAGAAAGGAACCCTTTTACAGTATTAGTGGTGATGTTAACTGGTAAAACCATTAGGGAAAGTAAATTTTAATTACAATAAAAAGTAAAAAATAAATATTCTGTATATTTGGCAATCCCACCCTGGGGTATATATCCACACAATATAAAAACATCAACAATAAAACATCCACCTTCTGTAATAGTTGTAAGAGCACTATTTATAATAGAACTTAGTGACAATCTAAATCTCCTCCCACAGATGAATAGATGAAAAAGATGTGATATATGCACATATATACACACCACAAGAGGGGATGAAATACAGCTTCTTCAACAAAATGGAGACAATGTGAATAAAACATATGCAATGAAGCAAGTTGGAATGATAAAGCCAAATATTGGAAACTGATATACTACCCAATTCAACAACATAAAACACTTTAAAAGCTACTGGAAGTACAAACATCCTGAGGACTTGAAGGTTAAGAGGGAGGGGCAGGGATAGGGGAAAACAAAGGTTGGTGGTAAAGGGAAAAATTAGTAATTCAAAGCAAAATAAAAAATAATTTGACAGAGTAAATATATGCTGCGGACCGTCCGGGCGAGGTCGCAGGCCAAATGACCAGGGTTCAGCTGGGCAGGAAAGACACAGGAGCCGGCGAATGGCGAACAGACGCACACACTCAAGGGGTGGTGAATCTGCTGCGATTTATTTGAGATTTTTATGGATATATATAGTGTTTTTGGCAATCAGCATTCTATGAGTATATGCAATTAACATA